>JAANYP010009147.1:0-29817 GCA_020465985.1 Centrapalus pauciflorus | reverse complement strand
AGAATAAAAAATTTTAAAATTAAAATATGAATATATATATATATATATATATATATATATATATATATATATATATATATATATATATATATATATATATATATATATATATATATATATATATATATATATATATGTATATATATGAATTGAAAATGTATGGAAGAAATAACACCTTATTGTCCACAAATAATATTTTTCGATTCTAAACCTATAATGTTTTCTTATGGAGCCACATAGTCTGTTTCTTGTTAATTTATATTGGAGGGGTTGTGTGTCTCATACCAATGGTAGCATTATTTGTGATTCAAGAACCCATACTTCTACCATAGTTATTGAGCAACGTTTGTCCTATAATGATTTTGTAGATTTGGTAACATCTAGACTGCAAGTTAATAGGAGGGTGTCCAAAGTTTGCTTGTACCTCATATATCAATTGTAACAACCCAACTTTTAGCCCAACTAAATATCTGATTTTGAGATAATAATGTAATTTTATTACATTATTTATGATGTAAGTTATTTAAGTTTGAAAATATTTATTTAAAATTATATATATGATATTAATTATTAAAGATGAGTAAATTAAAAGATATGTAAAATACAAAAGTTTAATGGGTTAAATAGCAAATTTAACCAAAGTTTATATATAAACCTTGAAAATGATCATTTAAGATCATTAAAAACAATTAACTCTCTCTCTCTTCTTTCTCTCTCTACATTCGGTCCTTCAAGAATTCATCAAAATGGTTTATAAATTTGTAATTAATTGATACATTGAAGTCAAGAGAAGGTTACAAGAAGCAAACAACAAGCATTTACAAGATTTCAAGGTAATCTTTAGTGTAATTTCGAAATTTGGTTCGGTTTTATGTAAAAATCGAAGCCAAAGAAATTAAATTATGAAATTATTGTTGCATGTATAAGAATTTTGTAGTTTATGATAAATTTATGATAATAGATGAAACAGAAACAGAAATCTGAGGTTAGATCGTTCGAATAAGCAAGAAATTTGATTTTTATGAAAATATATGTTTTTGACAAAAAACTTGCTTATTTTGGACGATCTTGACAAATTAATGATGTTATTAATAGGGAAATTAGTATAAAAACACTCAAAAAGTGATATTACATCAATATATTTCATTGCATGTTAAATGTGAAATTCTACATTCTCACTAAGCAATTAAGCTTACCCCGTTGTTGCATTATTTTTCAGGTAAAGGCAAAGGATTGGCTGGAGGGGCAGTCCTGAATGACTAGGTCCCAAGGAGCAATACAACATCAATCACATCTAAGATAGAATTAATAAAATGCGGAATTAAGTCATTACAGAAATTAGGATTATTTTACAATAAGTTTAAAAGTAAACTATAAAGGGCACAAGGACACTAATCTAGTACATAACCACAATGCATGTCACTTCTTCTACCCAAACCACCACCATAATCAATTCATTCGATACCAATTTTAGTTGAAGTAGTAGTCTAGTGACTTCAAATTCGAGCGAGCAGATCCTAAAGACTTGGGTCAGCTGGACCTTTTCCTTTGATTAAACCTGTAAAAAGATTCAACAACTACTGTAAGCGGGGCTTAGTGAGATTATAGATTTAACAGTTTACATGCCATGACAATTTTAAGCGGAGACTTGACTTTGACTTTTGACTTTAATCCCTGACTTTGACTTTAAGCGTGATTTTGACATGACTGCCGCTATCAGCCAGACATTGTGAGACATAGGACTTAAGATCGGATGATGTTTAATCCCACGCACACGCTTTTAATAGTGGGGGGCCAACCACATACTGGGCTAGCTACCAGTAAGACAACGTGGGCAAACATCGGAGTAGACTTAATCATAGACTGACACAGTCTTTCTCAGACTTGAATTATGCGGAAGCATATGAAAGCATTGATATTAAGGCAAATGACTGAAAATATTCAAGTAATGAATCAAGATAGCAACAATAATATATCAAAGACTAATTCAGATTGTAAAGACAAGTGTGCATGATGACATATTAAAAGGTATCATGATCCACAGGACATCACCGTACCAAGGTGTGCACAGGTCACATTCTAGCTGAGCATATAGATTTCAAATAAAGCTAGAACAACAATATGTCTCACAGGAAGACAAGCATGTATACAGTTATATCTATAACTCACAGTTACTGGTTTTATTGCACGACTGTTGACTTTGACTTTCGCAAGCGGATTGAATCCACCACCTGAGTTATTTCAGGATTTAGCTATTGACTTTATAGACTTTAGCTTTGACTTTAATGACTTTGGCTCTGACTTTGGCTTTGACTTTGGCTTTGACTTGCTTCTCTGACTTTGGCTTGACTTTATTAACTGGTCTTGGCTTTAAGTGCTTTAACTTGACTTTTCTGGCTTGGCTTTACGGACTTTGACTTTACAACATGGTTCAGATTTAGCTGAACCTGTTAATTGTACGACAACTTAGTTATATAAACTTTTATTGACCTTTTCGTGTTATCTCAGACTTTATTGGGTCACACTTGACTTTAAAGCTTAGATTCGACCTGATTGTACTGAATTTATGAGCTTTTATACATTTCATGGATATATGTGACCCATTTGGTCATTCTTTCGACTCAATATTATAATTTGAACCCATATGAATGCATGTAATGTCATGATATGCATATGCATAATCAACCTATATCTATATGCATTCAATCGAATGTTCTTATAATTGAATGTATACATAATAATGGTACTTTATTGCTTACATTATAAAATAGGACCTTCATGTGAATTTTACAACTTAATTTATATACATATGCTTAATTATATCTTTATATTATGATGACTTTGTTTAAAATATAAGCTAAGTGTTTATAAACTTTGAGCGTTTAATCAGCTTAAATCATCTGTATCATCAATTACATGTCTATGTTTTGATATTCTATTCGATGATCTCACACATGCTTACATTCTTTAATTTGATGCAACTTTGTTGACTTATATGTATCGATATAAAGTGTGATCACACATACATGTATTTAACTCTAATTAAAATATCTAAAAATATAAGACATCCGAATTGATCATTCGAATCCGGACCATCCGAACGTGGGCATCCGGATTCGGACCATCCGAACAGCACATCCGAATTGGGCATCCGGATCGGGCCGTCCGAATTGGGACCGTCCGAGTTCGGTTCAATCTTCCATTTGAAACAAGCATCCGAGATTGGAGCATCCGAATTAGGGCCCGAACTGTGCATCACATCCGAATTCGGTTCCAACCGAATTCGGATTCATTACTTATAATTTTTTTCCAGAAAATGTTCTTGGTGTTCTAACTTTATTCATAAGGATTTTCACCAAAATTCACTAAAAATCGATTTTAATAACATGCAATGTAATTTAATGTTATATTATCATATTTGGGTTGTTTTTATACAATTTTTCCTATCATAAACATCATTATTAAATCGAAATCGTCCAAAATCCTTTCTTTTTGTCAAGAACACAAATTTTCACAAAAACTCAGATTTTTACTTAAATTGGACGATCTAACCTACAATTTTTGTTTCTGTCACTTTTATATACTTAAATACATGATTATCTATCGAAATTTTCAACATGCAATGACAAATTTCGTGTTTTAAAACTTTGGTTTCGGTTTTTATCAAAACCGAACCAAACTCATAATATTTCGAAATTAAATCAAGTATTACCTTAAATCTTTGTAGTTTCTTGTTGATTGATGTTGCTTGTAACCTTCTTTGGTCTTGAATCTTCAATTAATACAAGAATTAAGGAATTCTTGATAATTTTCTTGAGGAAGCCGTAGGTAGAGTGAGAAGGAAGAGAGAGGGTGTCTAATTTTCTTAAATGGTGATTAATGAGCATAAATGCTCATTTCTTGTTTTTATATATGAAATTTTAATAATTATTCTATTTAACCCCTCACACTTTTGTTATTTTGCATCTCTTTTAAGTTTTATCATCTAAATGCTTTGAAACAATTATATAAATTAATTAACTAATTTCATTACTTAGTTAAATTATAAATCAAATAATGTAATAAAATTACATTATTAACTCTAGTACTAAAATTAAAGTTGGGTTAAAAGCTAGGTTGTTACAGAATGGGCTCCACCACGCATAACTTCGTCCCCGAAGTTGTCTATGTTCAGATTTAAATGTATCTGAGGAATAACAAAGTAGCTATGTATTCCCATAATCTGACATAAACATTCTGGTGTTTATTGAGCACCATCTGTATTTCATAGCTTTTTGCCTCATTGGCTTTTATAACCATTACATTTACTAATTTTCAATATCATACAGCTTATTAGCTGACTTATGCGGTGACATAAGTAATTTAATTTTTTTCTTTTTCTTTTTTTTTTTTTTTAGGATTTGTGCTTATCTCTTATACTTTTACTGTGTCAACTTACGCTCTGAGATCCAATATAACTTTCAATTAATTGAATGTCAATTTGAATAGCAGCTCAATATATTAGTTATCTCATATCTCTTTTCGTTTAATCTTAAACCAGTTGTGGTCTTTTGAATTTCACATGTGTTCTATTGAACATTTTCACTTATTGATGATATTATTATCATCAATCGCTTAGCAGACTTTTGGATTGCACTGACTAATTTCAAGACTTGAGATGACTTTTCTTTTTTTATCTTGAGCCAGTCGTGGCTTTTTGAATCTCACATTTGTTCTATTGGACATTTACACTCATTGATGATGTTATTATCATCAATCGCTTAACAGACTTTTTGGTTTGCGCTGACAAGTTTCAAGACTTGAGATGACTATTCATTTGTAATCCCTGAGTCCAGGGTTACTTTATTTTCTTCAGCCAAGACTTTTATTGACAAGACAATGGAATATGAATTCCATATTTACATGTGTGTAAACTTGTAGTTGGCTTTCATTGGTCATTTAAGATCAATCGCTTAATTCTTATGAATTTCTCTTTATTTCTCGTTTGACTCTAGCTTTGTGCCTCTGACATATTTGATTTCAATCCATGCTGACATTGGGTGCTTGACAATGGGGTTCAAACACCATTCTTCTTATTTAATTTCATTGACTCAGCAACTTCTACATCTGCCTCATTATGAGACACGTTGTAATCTTTCAGATTACAAGGCTTTACGAAGAAGGTTGTATTTAGGATCCAGTTTTGGGTTTCCTTAAAGCTTTTGAATCACACACGATTCAAACACTGATACATATATAGCTTATAGGTAAAAACTTCTGATTAAAGGAGAAATTTAAATCAAGAATAGAAAATCTTTCTTCTGATCTCCTTAGCGATCCTATTTTTAAAAATGTTTCTATGGAATCGGAATGAAGTCAAGATTGAAGACATCATTATTAGCGAGCAAATCATGTTTATTTGTGGCTGTTTCAATATCAAGGGTAGCAGAATGCTAGGCAAGTGACTTGGTTAATCGATATGAAAGTGTTGTAGAGATAATTGAACAGTTTGTAGTAAAACCAAATGATGCATGATAGGTATTCAATTAGCAAACGTACTCATGGCTGCATTTGGCATGTCCTCTGTTTCCTCGGCTGTGATATGATAAGCACGGGCTTTAGCTGACGGAGTTGCAGCAGTGCTCTTCATTGTTGAACCTCCGGCATACAACTAAGATTGACTGTTGGTTCTCATTGGACATTGATGATTAAAGTGTCCAGGTTTTCCACACGTGGAACAACCAAGACCCCTCGTTGGGCATTCCTCGCTACTATGACCGATTTTGCTGCAAACATAACATATCACATCAATTGGATTACATAATCCAATATGTGATTTCCTACACCTTTTGCACACCCGTTGTTCTGATTGAATCGGATAAGACTTGGCCTTCTGAGGAGAGCTATACTGATGAGTTTGATGAGACTGAGTCTTTCCTGTCTTGAAGAATCTACTGAATCGTTGCTTCTTTGGTGGAGAAGGACATGTAGGACTGATTTGAGTTGCGCTTAGTTGTTCACCATACTCTCGATATTCACTTTCAATTTGTCTGGCTGCTTCCACCATCTCCAAGTACGTCTTGTATTTGATACCACTCATCGGCTGACGATACTTTGGGTTCAGTCCTCTACGAAAACGATTCATTTTTCTTTCTTCTGTGGCTACTTGATAAGATGAATAGCCACACAATCGCGAGAAACTCGTGCTCGTATTCATCGACCGTCTTGTCGCCTTGAGTCAGTTGCATCAATTGAACTTCCATTCTATCTTGCTGATCCGCGGGACAATACTTAGCGTTGAACATGTCGAGGAATTGCTCCCATTCAAGTGTTTGGATGACGTCCTCTCCGTAGATACTCCTCTGTGTCTTCCACCATGCGCGGGCAGCTCCAACAAATAAGGCAGTAGCGAACTTGACTCTTTGTGAATCTAAACACTCAGAGATACTGAAAATCTCTTCTGTGTGACAAATCCAATCCAATGCCTGGATGGGGTCTACAGTACCTTCAAACGTTAAGGCACCACTAGACTTAAAGTCTTTGAATCGGCAGCCTTTTGGCTGATCAATTTGGGCATTATCAATGGAATTTTCAGTATCAGAATTATCGTTATGGGTTTGCTTATCCTTTCTTTTATTCTTTTTATCAGCCTTACGTTTTGCTTCAGCCTCATCACGAGCCTGAAACTGTTCTTGGATTAGCTTGACTTGTTGTTCATTTTGTTGTGCTAATAGTTGTTGTATCATCTCAAACAGTTGCTGAGGTGTGACATTATCAGGAATTCCTCCTTGTCCAGACATCCTTACTGAAATATAAAAATTCAAGTGACTTTCAGTATATAGACTTAGTGACTATGTATCCTTTTTCCCATCCTAACAGTCTGTACGTCCTATCTCAGTTCAAGCCACCTAGCATGATTGACACTATATGTATTGCTTAAGTTTGAGATCAAGTATTACTTTCATAATACTTGATTCACTCAAACTATTGCTCTGATACCATCCTGTCAAGACCGTCCCTTACGGGGCAGTCCTGAATGACTAGGTCCCAAGGAGCAATACAGCATCAATCACATCTAAGATAGAATTAATAAAATGCGGAATTAAGTCATTACAGAAATTAGGATTATTTTACAATAAGTTTAAAAGTAAACTATAAAGGGCACAAGGACACTAATCTAGTACATAACCACAATGCATGTCACTTCTTCTACCCAAACCTGAACTTCCATTCTATCTTATATATATATATTATAATATATATATATATATATATATATATATATATATATATATATATATATATATATATATATATTTACACTGTTCTTTAGAGAATATTAATTAACCAAGAATATGAATAATGATTTAACAGAATTTAATATCACATGATAAGTGATAGAATAAAATGAAAGTTAAGAAAGATTTTAATAAAGATTAATGATCGTATGATCAAGATATAAGATATTGAGATTAAAATACCAACGAATGAACCTTGAGCTTATGAATTGAATAAACACTGAATATAACTTTTCAGATGATATAAGAGCTAATAATTATCAGAAATGATATTAATAACAGATTGAGCAAAGAGCAAGATGACGAGCATCTGAAAGTCTGACATAAGTCAGATAGTGGTTCTAATCCACTACAGATTGTGAGCAACAGAGCCAGAGCCAGAAACTAAAAGAGCACAAATAGCCAGTAACTGTGAGTTGTAGATTTCACTTTAACTGCGTATTATGTGAATTGAGACTTTTGTTGCATGATCCTGATTTTATTGACATTCTGATCTTGAGCTTATTGATATATATTATCATAGTATATTTACTATGATTTGTTGAGCTGAGCATTTATTCTTCCAGAATCTATTTCATTGACGAGTCATTTGATTGTTAAGCTTAACTCCATCACTATTGCTCAGTGTTGGGTTAATGTTAGGCTTATGATGTGCTGATTTACGTGATGAAAGCACAGAGGGTAGCTAGAGCTGAGCATTCCGATGATATCCATATAGAGCTTTTACTGGTAGCTAGCCCAGTACGTGGCTGATCCCCACTAATGATGCGTGTGTATGGATTTATCATCATCCGAGCATTCCTTATGAATTTGTCTAAAAGTCTCAAGAGCAACAACAGTTTTATAACTGGAGCTGAGCAAAGTCGCACATCAAAAGAGCATTAATTGGCCAATGTCCCTTCGAGATTGAGCTGTGCATGAGCCTAGTGCAGTGCATATAGAGCTGAGCCGTGCATGAGCCGAGTGCAGTGCATGTGCTTCCGCGTTCATAATTGCATGTTAAATGTGAAATTCTACATTCTCACTAAGCAAATAAGCTTACCCGTTGTTGCATTATTTTTCAGGTAAAGGCAAAGGATTGGCTGGACCTAGTTCATAGGTCAGGACTTTGAAAGAGCTTGAAGTGCATTAGAACCTGTCCCAATACCTTGGTACTTGATTAAAGATAGAGCTTTGGGGTTTGGGATAGTTTACATTTGTGCTTTGATGAAATAGTCTAGAAGTTTGTACCTTATACCTAAAATTTGTCTCTAATTATAATTAACTTTTATTCCGCAACTGTTAATTTTATCTTAGTTTCATGATTGATATTGCGTTGCTACTGGGCCTTGACTTGAGACCTTTGAGAAATCTTGGGTCTGACAGGATGGTATCAGAGCAATAGTTTGTGTGAATCATTGTATTGCATGTAATACATGATCTCAAACTTGTGCAATGCTATAGTATCAATCATGACAGGATGGCTTGAACTAAGATAGGTTTCAGAGACTAGTAGGACGGGGCATGAAAGGGTACAATGTGCTAGGCTAATGATCTAAACATTTAGTGATTTGAATTTCAGAGCTATGTCAGGAGAAGGTGGACCATCAGGTGGCATGACCCCAGAGCAAGTCCTGGAAATGATGCAACAACTAATAACCCAGAATAATGAGCAACAAAACAAGTTTATGCTAGAGCAAATTGAATCAATAAAGAAAACTGAAAAGAGAAATAAACATAAAAAGAAGCAAACTGAACAGTCAAGCGAATCAGAATCCGATAATGAGCACGTCAATAAGCGAGTTGTGCAGCCAAAAGGCTGTAGATTCAAAGACTTCAAAGCGAGTGGTGCCTTAACGTTTGAAGGCACAGTAGATCCAATACAAGCGTTAGATTGGATAAGTCATACTGAAGAGATCTTCAGTATCTCAGAATGTCTGGACAACAATAGAGTTAAGTTTGCTACAGCACTGTTCGTTGGAGCTGCTAGAGCCTGGTGGAAAACACAAAGAAGCATCTATGGTGAGGAAACAATTACGACATTGGATTGGGAGCAGTTCTTAGAGATGTTCAATGCCAAATACTGTCCAACGGATAAACAAGACGAACTCGAGATGCAGTTGATGCAATTGAAACAAGGAACTAAGACCGTTGATGAATATGAACATGAGTTCTCGAGACTTTGCGGCTACTCGTCATATCAAGTAGCAACGGAAGAGCGTAAGATAAACCGATTCAGACTGGGTCTGAATCCAACATATAGAAGACAAATGAGTAGCATAAAGTTCAAAATGTATCTCAGCATAGTGGAAGCAGCAAGGATGGTGGAGCGAGAATTCACAGATTCGAGTTGTGAACCCGTTATGATGGCTATAAGTCCTACATGTCCATCTCCACCTAAGAAACAGAAATCCAGTAGATTTTTCGGTTCATCAAAGACCAGTCAGCAGCAGTCACAAGCATCCTCTACACCTCAGAAGACTAGGGTCTATTCCCTACAGTCAGGAGCACGATCGTGTAAACGATGTAACAAATTTCATAGCGGACGCTGCAACCCTATAGATGTGACCTGTTACACTTGCAACCGGATTGGACATGGAAGCGATGAGTGCCCAGAAAGAAACGACGTATGCTACAACTGTGGTGAGCGTGGACATTATGCCAAACATTGCCCAAATACACGCGTGCTTATTAATCAGGAACAACCAGTTGACAGAGCAATCCAACAGGGTACTACAATGATACCTACAGCAAAGGCGCGAGCTTTCCATATAACTGCTGAAGATGTTGAGGAGACACCAGAGACGCCAAAAGACCCCAATGGTAACTAATACTAAGTTTCTTATATGCTAAAATGATTTAATTCTGTTACCATATGAATTTCAATTCCAACATAAGTAGTGAGTTAACTGTACAACCCTGTCATCGATAGTGAATAATGCGGATGACATATGGGTCGTATCAGTTGAAGTTACGATATAAATACATGTCCAATAAGAAATTATACCTATAGGCAATATAGGTATTGTAATCTGAAACATGTATGATTCAAAACCCGAGAGAAATCAAAATTTAATCCTAAACACCAGCTACTTCGTAAATCCTTGTGATCTAAATGATTACAGCGTGTCTTATAATAAGACAGAGGTAGAAGTTGTTGATCCAATGAATATTAATGAGAAGAGTATCTAAATCAAGTAATTAAACACCTAATGACAACTTGAACGAGAATCAAAGAAGTCAGAGACACAAAGCGAGAGTGATAAAGAAATAGATTGAGAACTTTGTTAAGCCAAGCAATTAGCCATGAATGGCTAATGAAAAGCCGTCAAAAGCTAAAATAAATGTAAGAATGGATTCTCATTATGTCGACGCGAGACTAGTGAGATATCTAATATGGAATTCTTATTCCACCTATTTGTATATAAATGAGAAGCTTCCGCCAAAAGAGTAAAGTAATTTCAAATTCAGAAATTCATCAATGAAGATTCAAGCCTAAGTCTATACATATAATTAAACAGAATCAAAGATTATTGTTTTGTCGAAGCCTCTTGACCGAATTACACAATGAACTAATAGAGGAAGGCGATGACGATAAAGTAGAAGATGATCTAAATGGTCGTGGAGACGGTTTTGGAACCCTGGTAACTCGAGACCTGACTTCAATAACAGAATCTGTCGTCGTGTCTAACGAATCACACCGAGAAAACCTAAGCAAATTGTCGATTTCTATTAAATTGTTTCCCTGGAATTCGATTCTATATAGCATTAATTTTCATGTCATTAATATCCCTAAACTGCTGAACCGTTGCGAAGAAGATGTGGACGATTGTAACTCCAAATTTTGATTCTTTGTTCGAACTCCTGTTTTGTTCGGCGAGTTTTAAATGCAGCATTTCAACATTTTGCCTCAATCTTTCATTCTTAACTTCTAAACACTCGATCTTCTTGGAAGATTTTGCTTCTTGAGAGACTGCTTATGTAAAGGATGTGGCAGATATAGCAGTATAATTGGAGACCAAGGTAGGTAAGGTGGAGTCGTTACACGAAGAGTTGACTCCGATTGTTGTGCCAAAGGATAGATTTCATTTGTTTAATAGAGCAAAGAAAATTTTTAAGTCTTCACAACGAGTCAGCACAAATCAGAAATAAGTTAAACGATTGATGGTGATAACAACATCAATAAAAGATGTACTTCTTAAAGTACAGATATCAGATTCCCAAAAGCTCTACAGCAAGTTCCAAAGGAAAATGAAAGAGAAATATGAGCTAACTGAGATAGATTGAGCTGCAAGCTGAATTGAATGAGATATAAGGTTAAATCTCAAAAATCCATAGCAAATGAAAATTTTGCAATAATAAAGATGAGAGACTTAAAAGCCATAACTGGCTCAAGATCAAGCAAAAGAAAGATATGAGCTAATTATTACAATAAGATGCTAGCTGAATAGATTATTGCGTAAAGCATAAAGCTCATATATGAAGAGTATGAAATAAAAGTCAGAATTCCTAAAATGATCAAGCAAGTGAAATAATGAATCAAATATGAAACTCTGAAGAGAAATTTGAGTTTCCTGTGCTTGAGAATCTCAAAGAAATGAAAGAAATGAAATACAGTTGGTGCTCGTTCAGTGGAAACACCACAAGGGTTCGTATCAGTTTTGGGAATCAAGATATCATAAAAGCTATCTGCCCAAGTCTGTTCGAACATATCTAACTTCGGGGACGAAGTTTGTGCGTGATGGAGCCCATTCTGTAACAACCCAACTTTTAGCCCAACTTAATATCTGATCATCGAACCAATAATGTAATTTTATTACATTATTTGATTATAATTTAATTAAGTTTTTGAAATATTTTAATTAAATTATATAAATATTTAAATTATGAATTATGATTTAATAAATTATTAAGATAATTAAATAAAAGATATATAAGATACGAAAGTAATAGTGGGTTAAGTAGCAAACATAACTAGTTGAAGTATATAAACGGAATTTAGGTCATAAAAATCAGATTTTACTCTCTCTAGATTTTCTCTCTCTACTCTCTCTCTCTAAGATTTCTTCTAAACCGATCGTCGGATTATCTAGATTTATACGTCATCGGGAAGATTACGAAGAGTACTACAAGATTATACGGTTGCATGTAGGATTACGCACGAATTTGAGGTAAGAATTTACGTTTTAAGTTTTATATCTTTCGATTTTGAAGTTATAAACTCGAATTTAGCATTTTTATGAGTTTAAAGTAAGAATAACTTGAGATTTAACTAGAATGAGTATAATATAAGTGAACCTAGGAGTAATACTTAACATATTTTGTGATTTTAGGCTAAGTTCGAGATGCCAAGAACAAATTCGAGTATAGCTAAAATGGAACCAAAATCTCGAATTTGTCCCTAAATTCGAATGGGTTTCGAATTTAACCTATGGTGTTCGAAATTATGTATAAAGTCGAAGATGAGGCTTTGAAATTATCCCTTTTCGAATTTGATGTAGATTTTCGAATTTGAGCACATATTCGAAGCATATAATTCGAATTTAACTATAGGCTTTTGAATTTAATAACAAAATCGAAGATGGTGGTTTGAATTTATGACCATTTCAATTATTAAACTTCTAGAACTTAGATTGTAGTTTGACTTTGGTCCTCAAATTCAAAATTAAAGCTTTCGAATTTAACCATTATAGCTTCGAATTTAGCATTAAAGTTGAATTGTGGTTCGAATTTGATGATTCAAGTTCGAATTTAAAATTTAAATTCAAACCCCCACTATTTAAACTTGAATATTTTGAATAAAACACATAGATAACACATAAAATAACAAAATAATTAGCTTAATGATTAAATGTATATATATATATATATATATATATATATATATATATATATATATATATATATATATTATAATATATATATATATATATATATATATATATATATATATATATATATATATATATTTACACTGTTCTTTAGAGAATATTAATTAACCAAGAATATGAATAATGATTTAACAGAATTTAATATCACATGATAAGTGATAGAATAAAATGAAAGTTAAGAAAGATTTTAATAAAGATTAATGATCGTATGATCAAGATATAAGATATTGAGATTAAAATACCAACGAATGAACCTTGAGCTTATGAATTGAATAAACACTGAATATAACTTTTCAGATGATATAAGAGCTAATAATTATCAGAAATGATATTAATAACAGATTGAGCAAAGAGCAAGATGACGAGCATCTGAAAGTCTGACATAAGTCAGATAGTGGTTCTAATCCACTACAGATTGTGAGCAACAGAGCCAGAGCCAGAAACTAAAAGAGCACAAATAGCCAGTAACTGTGAGTTGTAGATTTCACTTTAACTGCGTATTATGTGAATTGAGACTTTTGTTGCATGATCCTGATTTTATTGACATTCTGATCTTGAGCTTATTGATATATATTATCATAGTATATTTACTATGATTTGTTGAGCTGAGCATTTATTCTTCCAGAATCTATTTCATTGACGAGTCATTTGATTGTTAAGCTTAACTCCATCACTATTGCTCAGTGTTGGGTTAATGGTAGGCTTATGATGTGCTGATTTACGTGATGAAAGCACAGAGGGTAGCTAGAGCTGAGCATTCCGATGATATCCATATAGAGCTTTTACTGGTAGCTAGCCTAGTACGTGGCTGATCCCCACTAATGATGCGTGTGTATGGATTTATCATCATCCGAGCATTCCTTATGAAATTGTCTAAAAGTCTCAAGAGCAACAACAGTTTTATAACTGGGAGCTGAGCAAAGTCGCACATCAAAAGAGCATTATTTGGCCAATGTCCCTTCGAGATTGAGCTATGCATGAGCCTAGTGCAGTGCATATAGAGCTGAGCCGTGCATGAGCCGAGTGCAGTGCATGTGCTTCCGCGTTCATAATTGCATGTTAAATGTGAAATTCTACATTCTCACTAAGCAAATAAGCTTACCCGTTGTTGCATTATATTTCAGGTAAAGGCAAAGGATTGGCTGGACCTAGTTCATAGGTCAGGACTTTGAAAGAGCTTGAAGTGCATTAGAACCTGTCCCAATACCTTGGTACTTGATTAAAGATAGAGCTTTGGGGTTTGGGATAGTTTACATTTGTGCTTTGATGAAATAGTCTAGAAGTTTGTACCTTATACCTAAAATTTGTCTCTGATTATAATTAACTTTTATTCCGCAACTGTTAATTTTATCTTAGTTTCATGATTGATATTGCGTTGCTACTGGGCCTTGACTTGAGACCTTTGAGAAATCTTGGGTCTGACATCAATTCCAAGGTATTGACATCCTATCGGAAGTTCTTGGCGATGAAAGCTTAGGCGCGTTCTACTACTTGGCGAGCACACAACATCATTTTATGGGACACGTCGAAGTTATCTTGGAGGAACACAATCAAGCACCTACACAATCAATTTCATTTTTTGGAATAACTTTCACTCATATATGTTTCAGATGCTATGGACATCAACCTCAGTTATGATTTTGTTTCACATACTGCTTATACGTATCAAGAATACGACGTAGGCCAAACGAGGTTTCTATTTTCACAGCAAATAAGTAATCAACAATGCAAATTTACTGAGCATCTAGAAAGTACACAACAACGTGATACTGGATTAGAAACCGTGTTACATGGTTCACAGTTTCATGATGACCGTGAAGGCACCGCGACTTGCGGTGGGTTTGAAGATTCGGATGACTGTAGCTCTAAACGTTCGGTACCGCAAAAAGAATCTGTTGACGAAGAATTACATTCCGACACTGACGATGACGAAGATGTGGAAGTTCCTTCTCAAAATATAGCAGTAGCAACTACTTCTGTGTTTTAGCAAAACATGAACAAAAATGACTTACCAGATTGGGTTGAAGATAAGGAGTTAGATATGTGGTGTTTCCCAACTAACATACTAAGGCGGAATATGTGCTTTAAAGGAAAAGAGGAGCTTATATTTGCCATTAGAAGATGGAATATCCAACAAAATAGAGAGCTCATTGTTGTGGAAAGCACACCCACCATCTTTAAAGCGAAGTGTTACACGACTCATAAACCATCCCAGGAAGTTGTCCAAACACGCGAGTGCAAGTGGATCGTTCGCGCGTCAAAGAAAAAGAAAAACAATATGTGGTAAATTTATAAGTGGGTGGATGCACATA
Source organism: Centrapalus pauciflorus (assembly GCA_020465985.1). Classification (NCBI taxonomy): domain Eukaryota; kingdom Viridiplantae; phylum Streptophyta; class Magnoliopsida; order Asterales; family Asteraceae; genus Centrapalus; species Centrapalus pauciflorus. The sequence continues at coordinate 14,358 of JAANYP010009147.1, read as the reverse complement.
AATGCTATGGGAGCGTCGTCCGCAGCAATAACCGGTCCTTAAAATCAAAGGATATAGCTGTTGGTGTAAGTCATTTCGTAAGAGAAAGGCGAATCAACTTGCCTGTGAAACAAGTACAGGCCCATATAAAGCATGAATTTAAAGTCGATGTGTCTTATATGAAGGGGTGGCATGTGCAAAAGAAGGTTATTGAGAATATTTATGGTAGTTGGGAAAGCAACTTCCAAGAGTTTCCAATGTACATCAAGGCATTACAGTCTGCAAACAAAGACACAATTGTTGAATGGCAACATCATCCTCAAAGCCATCCTGACTGTGCGACTTTCAAATATGTCTTTTGTTGTTTCGGACCTGCTATAAAAGCATTTCAAAGATGTCATCCGGTAATTTGTGTTGATGGAACACATTTGAGAGGTTCTTATAAAGGAAAGTTACTAACGCAGTTACAAAAGATGCAAACAACATGTGTTGCAAATTGCATATGCTATCGTTGATGAAGAATCAAATCATAGTTGGGCATGGTTCTTTGAAATGTTTAGGTTGTATGTTGTCAATAGATCAACAAAGCCTTTGTGTGTAATTTCAGACAGACATAAAGGGATCATCAACGCAATGCAGAATCTGCTTGATTGGGTGGAGCCGTTTGCTTACCATCGTTATTGTCTGCGCCACGTACGAAGCAATCTTATGACACAGTTCAAGGTATCAACGTTGAAGAAACTATGTTGGGGCATGGGTTCTACAACCCAAAAGAGGAAGTACAAATATTTCGCTAGAGAATGCAAGCAACTAAATGAGGATGCTTGGAAGTATCTAAAGGAAATTGGTACAAGTAAATGGACTCTAGTGCATGATTGTGATCATATGCGTTGGGGAAACCTCACAACAAACATAGAAGAGTTCATGAATAGTTCCTAGCGTGCAGCCAGACTACTACCAATTAGAGCTCGCATTGAATTCACTTTCAACAAGTGTGTGGAGCATTTCAGAAAGCATTGTGAAATAGCATTGAATTGCGATACGCCGTTACCACCAAGAATGTGGCGTTGTTCACGCTTCGTGAACGGCATGCACAAGAACACACAATAGTTGAATTTAATTATGCACGGGGTACGTACAAGGTGGTCTCAAACTTGATGACAAATGATAGGGGGAAATGATTATACCGTTGAGTTTTTACGTCATACGTGCACATGTGGAAAATGGCAGATGAATAGGTTTCCATGCTCACATGCAATAGCCATATGTAGACAAAGAGGTGCTTCCTTGGATACCATTGTCCATGACGTCTGCACGACTGATACGTATCGAAAACAATACAGGTGTAACTTTAAACCACTAAAGCACAAGGAATTATGGACGGAACCTGGATGGAGATAAAAAGGAGATAGAACTAAATTCATAACAGCCAGGGGGAGAAGACGTGGTCGCCGAATACGTAATGAGATGGATATTAGAAATCCCGAAGAAAGACGTATTAGAAGATGTGAGATTTGTCATCAACCAGGTCACAATCGGATAACATGCCGAAACTCACAACCAACATTTCAGTAGTGTTCTACTATGTATTTGTATTGATTTTTATGTGTTGTATCATATGTGTTTCCTAATTGAATTTTATGTCTTGTAACATATGTGTTCATTTTTATGTGAACATTTAAAAACCATACCTTGAGACATGTTTGACGTCTGATAAGTATGTGTGCGAGTTAACCAACTTGTAAAACAACTATATGACTACTTAGTATGTTGTATAAACTTAAATAATATATAAACAGTTGTTACAAAAACATTGACAGACATGGTTGTTTTGGTGCCAAAGTAGACATGTAGGCTACTTTTGTCATTTTATGTGAACATTTAAAATCATGCCTTCAGACACGTTTGATGTCTGATAACTATGCGTACGAGTTAACCAAGTTGTAAAACTACTATATGAGTACTTAGTATGTTGTATGAACTTAAATAATATATAAAAAGTTGATTACAAAAACATTGGCAGACACGATTTTTCTGGTGCCAAAGTAGACATGTAGGCTACTTTTGTCATTTTATGTGAACATTTAAAAACCATGTCTTGAGACATGTTTCACATCTGATAACTATGCGTACATATTACTGTTCCTGACATTCGGTGTTCCTAACTCTGAATTACAGGGCATTGTCACCTCCGGGCTGACAGAATCTTATTGTTCCTGATATTCGGTGTTCCTAACATAGAATTACAGGGTCTTGTCACCTCTGGGCTGACAGAATCTTACTGTTCCTGACATTCGGTGTTCCTAACACCGAATTACAGGGTCTTGTCACCTCCGAGCTGAAAGAATCCAACTGTTTTTGACATTCGGTGTTTCTAACACCAAATTACAGGGCCTTGTCACCTCCGGCTGACAGAATCTTACTGTTCCTGACATTCGGTGTTCCTAACACCGATTAGGAGTGACATAATCTTGTCTTTAAATATTCTTTCAATTTCATTGTAATGGTAAGATATCGCAAAATATATTATTATAATGACAACTCGCTCTATTATCCCCAATAACCAATATCGTAGAAAAACAATCGTTACCTGCAAGTGTGGGGATGCAGCTGTCTTAAAAAACTCGAATTCATTGATGCACGCTGGTCGACGCTACTACTGTTGTGCGGTGTATGACCTCGTGAACATGCCAGGATATCTAACTTGTGACTTTTTTGCCTGGGTTGATGAACCAACATCGAAAAACCCAACAAACGTTTAAGTCAATGAACTTCAATAAGGTAACACAAACCCTCGCACAACAAGAACAAACACATCAAACCCTACTAAGACTCGTCGTCCAACGATGACTTCAAATAATGTTGCGAGACATCTCTCACATTGGAAGATCAGACCACCGAATCAAACAGACGTGGATCAACATTACTACGGTAACTACACTTCATGCTATTCGCATAATATTTACAAATCATTATCTACAATCTTACATTCTTAGACATTTTATTTTCTACACAGATGAGTTTGATGATCTAATCACCATAAATCTTCACCATGGTGGCTTATTCACTAAACTACTTGCGAGAAGATACGAATGAGGTGTTGTAAATTACATTGATTATGTAGAACTTGATAAACTAACAAAAGACATGCTTGAGAGAGAAGTTATGCATTAGTTGGGTTACGTAACGAACGCCCATACTCGAAGAATTTTTTACTTCATTAAGCACGGAGGTAACATGGATCACGATCTAAAGCGCTTTGCATACGAAAATTCTTACGTCTTATTATGTTTTATCCTACGGAGACAAGATTTATTACTAAAACATAGATTCCTTGATGTTTACGTGACAAACGTAGAATTACATCTTCGTTTGTGTGACACCCTTGCCACAACAACCACCAATTACAATACACCCAGGATTAATCATCAACATAACAATACATATTGATCTGATAACCTAATTTAAGTGCGAAAGCATTAAATCACATAATTAAAGTAGTGCAATATTGTTAAACACCCTACAGTGCTACAAGGTACCAAGTCTAAGTCTACACACCCATTACAATTATTACAACATCCAGAATATATTACAACATTATCCAAAAAGCATGATTACCGATTTAAATAGTACCAAATCTTCCAAATCTTCCCAAATGACCTAACTAGAAGGTCCGGCGGTAGACTTTCCTTTTCCTGTAAAAATAGAGCAACTGAGGTATAAGCAAAGGCTTAGTGAATACAAAGATTACGCATTTTATAAATTTTTATGAAACCCAAGGATAACACAGATGACCAACATCGGATATCCTCTTCGTACACAAAGTACGGACCAGAGCCACAGCCCCTTCGAGCCCACAGCTCGGCATTTAGACATACCATCTGAGACATACGTACGATCGGGGATGACATACTGCCTACCGGGCCTAGGAGGGATCAGCTCCAGGTCATATAGCACAGTAACATCAGAGTAATCGATGCGACCCACCGGTCCATCTCTAGATGCACAACAATCGAACGGACATGCAACAAGTAAGATTGTGCATCTAAATCTACGCAAGTTAGTAGAATTCCAAACAAATCATGAAGCAACAGGTCTCAGCAGACAAAGCTTAACATAAAACAGATATAAACATGCGAAATCTACTGTACTCACAGTGGGTGCGTAATTAAACTTTAAACGATATTATTTCTCCTCGGGCTTTCAACCGGATCCAGCAAGTACCCCACTGTGGGTTAAACAACACCACAAGGGACCTATTATATTAATTACAACAATATCACGAGTCAAAAACAGTTTAAATTCGTAAGACCATGTTTTGTAAGTTTTTACAATATTTTCCCCCATCTTGGGTCTATGTCCAAATTCATAATACAAATAAGTTAAACCCATTTCAAGTTTACATCTTGTCCTTTGTACAACTCATGTCATTTTATGTGTTGTTTATAAGTTTCATTCATAATACTCGAGTTTAGAGAGTAGGATTCTCAATTTTAGGCATTAAACTCGAATTTAATGGGTTAGATTTGAACCACCTTCGAATCTGATGAATAGATTCGAACCTATGCATAGTCTCGAACCCATATTCGAGTTTGGGGTTAGATTCGAAACCCCCTCCTTCGAATCTAGTGACACACTCGAAAACACACTCGAATCTAGTACCAAAATCGAGTTTGTTTTTGCATTTCGACTGTGTTCTTGGCATTTTCGAGTTTGTTCATGTTACAACTTAAAAATATACATTTCTAAGCCTCAAATCACCGATATTATCAAGTATGATGCCTAGATTCGATTCTATTATGCATATACTATCATATTCTTGCAATATTTCAAGCAAAACAAGCTCTAATTTACATAAAGCAACAGATTCGAATTCTAGTTTCTTCAAAACCGAAACAACAATCTTAAAAGGGTCGATTCTTACCTCAATTCGTACGAAATCAGAAATCCAATTGCAGATTGTTGTAGTACTCCTCGAGATCTTTTCGATGACGTATAAATCTCGATAATCGGACGGTCGGTTTTTGAGATATCTTAGAGAGATGTAGAGAGAAAACTTCTAGAGAGAGAAGTGAAACTATAGAAAATGAGAGGTTTTGGCCATTTTATTCTCATTTTCACCATTTTGCACATTTCACCCCTCGACTTAACCGGTTCCATAAAATACTGATTTATTCTTAAAATTATCATTAATAACTTTTAATTTCATATATTCCTTAATAATAATTCCCGAATTCAAATTTCCTTAAAATAACAACAAACTTTCTAGATATCCCCAAATACATAATAATTGCTCAAATTTCAACTTAAATATATAATTTTCCACTTAATTAACCAAAATACAATAAAATAATTCCGAGGATGTTACAGCATGGGCTCCACCACGCTCAACTTCATCCTCGAAGTTACTCGGTTTCAAACAGTTGTGGATATTTTCTTAACATTTCCGCCTTTGTCACCCACGTGTGATTTGCTCCTTTATGATGCTTCCAACGTACAAGCACCATTTCAATCTCTTTGCTCCTTAGCTTTTTCATCTTGGTATCCAATATACATTCCGGCTCCTCCACGTATCAGAGCCTTTCATCGACTTGCAGCTCAGTATGATCTGCCCAGTCCTCATTTCTAGTAGTGAATGATTTCCTGAGATTACCAACATGAAATACCGGGTGTATGCCTGACATTTCTTCAGGCAATTCCAGGCGATACGATTGATTCCCAACATTTTCAACTATCTTGAATGGCCCAACAAATCTTGGAGCCAACTTGCCTCTTTTCACAAAACGAGTAACACCTCTCATAGGTGATACTTTCAAGTAAACCCAGTCATTCACTTCAAAGCTGATAGGTTTGTGCCTTCTGTCATAATAACTCTTCTGTCGATCCTGGGCCGCTTTCATGTTCTGCCTAATCAACTGTATCTTCTCGTTTGTCTCCTGCAACAATGCCGACCCAGCAATCGGCGTTTCTCCAGTTTCCCTCCAACAAGTAGGAGTCCTATACCTCCTCCCATACAGTGCCTCAAAAGGTGCCTTCTTAATTGTTGCATGATAGCTGTTATTGTACCAGAACTCTATTAGTGGCAAATGATCGTCCTAATTGCCACCGAGATCCAATACACATGATCTCATCATATCTTCAAGTGTTAGGATGGTCCTTTCACTTTGGCCATCAGTTTGTGGACGATAAGCTGTACTCATCGCTATTCTCGTTCCCAACCCTTCTTGTAATGCCGACCAGAAATTTGAAGTAAACCGGCTGTCCCGGTCCGACACTATAGACTTCGGCACTCCATGTCTAGAAACAATTTCATCCATGTAAATCTGAGCCAATCTCTCAAGCGAGTAATTTTCTCTAATCGGTATAAAGTGAGCCGACTTAGTCAATCTATCAACTATCACCCAAACAGCATCATGTTGTCGCCTAGTCTTTGGCAGTTTTGTAACGAAATCCATAGTAATGTGCTCCCACTTCCATTCCGGAATGGGAAGCGGTTGCATACTGCCGTATGGTTGCTGATGTTCGGCTTTCACCAGCCGACAAGTTCTACATTGTTCAACATATTGGCCGATATCCTTCTTCAATCCCGGCCACCAAAAATCTGCCTTTAAGTCATTGTTCATCTTTGTGCTCCCGGGATGTACAGAAAATTTTGATTGATGCGCTTCTTCGACAATCACATTCCTCATACCACCATATTTCGGCACCCAAATTCTTCCGTACACACCTTTCAAACCAGACTCGCTCGTTTCCATATTCTTTAGTTGTATCCTGACATCCTCAGCACCAATATTCTAATCTTTCAAGGCTTCCTCCTGAGCAGCCTTAACATCATCAATTATTGTGGAAGTTAACATTGTGGACGTCATCGTATAGCAGCAATCCTTAGCATAAGAATTCCGGCTCAAGGCATCGGCTACTACATTAGCCTTTCCGGGATGGTACAGTATCTCACACTCGTAGTCTTTAATAAGCTCCATAGACCTACGTTGTCTCATATTAAGTTCCTTCTGGCTAAAGATATACTTCAAGCTCTTATGGTCCGTGTAAACTTGACACTTAGTACCGTACAGGTAGTGCCTCCATAATTTCAAAGCAAATGTTACTGCGGTCAACTCCAGATCATGAGTCGAATAATTCTTCTCATGCTGCTTCAACTGTCTTGAAGCATACGCTATAACCTTCCCACGCTGCATCAGTACATCGCCTAACCCTAATCTCGAAGCATCAGTATAAACCACAAAATCGTCATTGCCTTCCGGTAAGGCAAGTATCGGAGCCTCGCTTAATGCTTTCTTCAGAACCTCAAATGCTTCTTGTTGTATGGTTTCCCAAACAAATGGTGCATTCTTCTTTGTTAATGCAGTCAGAGGAACTGCAATCTTCGAAAAATCTTTGATAAACCTTCTATAATAGCCCGCCAGCCCCAGAAAACTTCTGACTTCTGTAGCTGAACGAGGTCGCTCCCAATTCTTTACCGCTTCTACCTTAGCCGGATCCACAGAAATCCCAGCTCCCGAGATAACATGTCCAAGAAACTGAATTTGTTGCAGCCAAAACTCACACTTCGAGAATTTGGTGTACAACCTTTCTTTCCTTAACAACTCTTACAGCTCCCTGAGATGTTCAGCATGCTCAGCCTCAGACTTAGAGTACACCAGTATATCATCAATAAACACTATCACCGACTTATCCAACATCGGTCTACAAACCCTATTCATCAAGTCCATAAAGACAGCCGGGGCGTTAGTTAACCCAAAAGGCATGACCAAAAACTCGTAATGCCCATACCGAGTTCTGAAAGTTGTCTTCGGTACATCCTCTTCTCGTACCTTCAACTGATGGTATCCCGACCTCAAGTCGATCTTAAAAAAGACACAAGCCCCGTGTAACTGATCAAACAAGTCGTCTATCCTCGGTAGTGGATAGTTGTTCTTAATCGTCAACTTATTCAGCTCCCGGTAATCTATGCACATTCGCATTGTGCCGTCCTTCTTTTTAACAAATAATACCGGAGTTCCCCACGGCGATGAACTCGGTCGAATGAAGCCCTTGTCCAACAACTCTTGAAGTTGCGTCATCATCTCTTTCATCTCGGTTGGGGTAAGGCGATATGGAGAACGAGCTACCGGTGCAGCTCCGGGGATCAGATCAATTCGAAACTCAACTTGTCTCTCAGGCGGCACGCCAGACAAGTCTTCCGGAAACACATCCGGGAATTGTGAAAACAACCGGCACATCGGCCAAAGTTCTCTTCTCAGCCTTAGCATCAATCGCATATGCTAAGTAAGCATCACACCCCTTTGCAACAAGCTTTCGGGCTTTTGCAATGGTCAACAAACACAAATCCCCGCTTCTCCTATCCCCGTATATACATATCTCACGCCCCTCCGGAGTGGTTATCTTTATCATTCGGTTCTTACACACTATATGGGCTTCGTTCTTGATCAACCAGTCCATCCCGACTATCACGTCAAACTCACTGAACTCAATAGGGATCAGGTCCAAATTGAAGACTACATCTTCAATTACTAACGTGCAGTTACGGTATACGTGATCTACCTTGACTAAAGTGTTGCTAGCAGTTTCTATGTCAAGAACACCAGATAATCTAGATAGTGGCATAGAGAATTGTTGAGCAAACATAGTAGATACAAACGATCTATTGGCACCCGAGTCAAATAACACTCTTGCAGGTAAAAACTTTACAGTAAACATACCCGTGACCACCTCCGGGTTTTCCCTTGCCTCCTCCGCAGTAATCTGAAATGCACGAGCCGGTGCCCTTTGTGGCTGGTTCCGGCGGTTGACTGAACCACCACTAGATACTACAGATGATCGTGTTGTCGATGGAGCAGCAGCTGCTGGAGCATTCTTTCGACAATTCCGACTATAATGCCCCCATACCCCACACTTATGGCAAGCATCAGATTTCCGTGGGCATTCATTCTGAAAGTGGCCCAACTCTCCGCAGCAAAAACACGCACGCCCGTTTGTGCACTTGCCGAAGCGTTCCAGATGGCACTTATTACAATACTGCGGCTCGGTGCTGATATAGTAAGCACGTGCACGACCAGAAGAACTAGACTGTCGACGGAAGGACTGTTGCGGCGAGTACTGCGATGATCGTGAAGAACCATAGTAGCCTCCTTCGCGTTGACGTTTCGGTGGTGAAGGTTGAGTTGGGTTAGCTGAAGCAGCAGCGGACCCCATCACGTATCCAGACATACTTAGAATCTGTTCCACATTTCTGGCGGCTTCCAGTAGACCAGCAAATGTGGGGTAGCGTACATTGCTCATCACCCTTCGAATTTCCAAATCAAGACCAGCCTCAAATCTGGTCACTTTTCTTTCTTCTGTATCCACCTGATGAGGCGCGAACAAACTTAGCCTCGTGAACTCTACTGCATACTGGGACACAGTTTTAGTCCCTTGATTCAAGGCCATAAACTTTGCCTCCGGTCTTCGGCGCTCATCAAGTGGACAGTATTGCTGAGTGAATAACTCCGTAAACTCAGCCCAAGTCATCAAAGCCACTTTCTCCAAGGTTAAAGCGTTAACCATGGAATTCCACCACATGATTGCGTCGTTAGTGAACATTGCTGTAGCATACCAAACCATGTCCTTCTCAGCACAGTCGCTGATTCGGAATGTTCGTTCGGTTGCCGTTATCCATTCGAGCGCGGCAACAGCGTCTCCCAATCCATTAAACTCCACAGCCCCGTTTCCTTTGAAGTCCTTGAAACGACAACCTTTGGGCTTGTTAGACGACTCAGTGTTGTCATCTTGTTCATCATTGTTACCCCCTTCTTTTTCTTTGTTCTTCCTCTTATCCTCTCTTCTCTTAGCATCGGCCTCATCTCGAGCCCGAAACTGATCCTGAATCATTTTGTTCTGCTCAGCCATCATGGCTAGCATCATCTCTCTGGCTTCTTCGGGTGTCATTCCTCCTCCAGACATGCTTAGAAATTATAAACATATAACTTGTTTAGTAACATGTCATTAGTTTAGAGACACCACCCATTTGTCCTGTATGATAGTCAATCTCTTATAATTACTAGATCATAACCTATCTTAGTTCAGATCATTACTTAAACCACTACATGTCATCACTTAATGTTTGAGATCAAGACCTCACGGACACTTGAATCTCAAACTACTGCTCTGATACCATCTCGTGTGACACCCTTGCCACAACAACCACCAATTACAATACACCCAGGATTAATCATCAACATAAAAGTACATAATGATCTGATAACCTAATTTAAGTGCGGAAGCATTAAATCACATAATTAAAGTAGTGCAATATTGTTAAACACCATACAGTGCTACAAGGTACCAAGTCTAAGTCTACACACCCATTACAATTATTACAACATCCAGAATATATTACAACATTGTCCAAAAAGCATGATTACCGATTTAAATAGTACCAAATCTTCCAAATCTTCCCAAATGACCTAACTAGAAGGTCCGGCGGTAGACTTTCCTTTTCCTGTAAAAATAGAGCAACTGAGGTATAAGCTGTTAGGCACAAAAAGGCCTCAGTCAAACCTGTTCTACATCTGAGGGGGAGATTTATAATCAAACCTGTTGATGCATTTGAAGGTAGAATTTAAGGCCTGTTATATGTCTTATTGAAACCTGAAAATGATTTGCAATATCAGTCTAAAGCTGTTCTATATGTTGCATGTGTTGCAACTTAGACAGTTTGTCCAAGCTGCTCTGTCTGCTGAACAGGCTGGACATAAACTGTCTACGCTGCTCTACACTGTTGAGCAGCTTGGGCATTTTTAAAGTGTTCTGTTCTTTGTGAATAGAACCTGTTCTTTGTGAATAGGCTAAACACTTTATGGAATATGTTTCCAAGTCATCATGTATTGTTTTTTACTACAAGATCAGTTTACAAAGTCGAAGACAAAGTGGAAAACAGAACTGCTCAGCCTGCCCAAGCTGTTCTGTAACATGAAGACAAAAGGTTATTTGAAAAAGGGTGACAGACCTTTTTCTTATATCAAAATAGGCCTTTACAAGGAAGAAAGACGCAAAGTTGACATTCCTAAATTAGTTAAAGGCAATGCAACAGTAGACAAAGTAAAAAGACAAAAGTTCTGCACATGTGAAGACAAGTCTGCTTTTCAGAAAAGTGCAGAAAAGGTTATGTTGTCTTTTCAACAAGACTTCTCCTTTTTCATTCCGTCCAATGAAGATGTTTCTCTTAGATCCTCTAAGTGAGTATAAAAGGAAGCTTCTAAGGTCAGAAAGAAGTGTGAAGAAATCTAAGTGCTGAAACCCAAGAGTGAACGTGCAAGTGTGATTTTCATGCATGCAAACCTTCTGTGTAAACCAGCATCTGTGTGTATAAGCTGTTTTACATAAGCCGTTCCTTTAAGTCTTGTAAACACAGTGAGTGCTTCTTAGTGAGTGTATTCATTGTATACTAGTTTGAGTCTGTCTTAGACTAGTAAGCATACTGTTGTATCTGTCATCTCAGCTTGAACTATTCCGCATTCAAGCTTGTTTGTAATTAACAAATTGTTGATAATACATACAAACATTGAGAAAAGAGTGTCTAGTTTTTAAATTGCTGTATTCACCCCCCTCTACAGCTTATAACTATATACTTTGGGAACCTCTCGGGACCTACAAAAATAGACAGTAGAAATCTTCAAATACTTCAGCAGTCGCCCTAGCTAGAAGGTCCCGCAGCCGATTTCCCTTTTTCCTGAAAAAAAATTCAACAACTAAAGGGGTAAGCGAATTGCTTAGTGAATACCGTATGATTTTACACATTCAACAAATCTTTATGATGCCACCTAGAGTATCCGCGGTAACACATACCGTATACTCCACACGTACCCAAGGTACGCAAACCTGAGCCCGCAGCCCCTTCGAGTTGACACTCGGCATTAAGAAACCCACCATACTGAGGCAAACATACCATCGGGGATGTCATACTGTCTATCCTGACCATAGAGGTGTCAAACTCTTGGCTCATATAGCACAGTAACATCAGAATACAGATGCGACCACGCAGGTCCATCAACATGATGCACAACAAAAGAAAGGACATGCAACAAGTTTGAATGTGCATCAATATGTATACGCAAGTTAGTAGAGTGCCAAACGAAAATGAAACAACATGCCTCAGTAGGCATAGCAAACATAAAACAGATGTAGACATGCTAAAATCAAAGGTACTCACAGTGGGTGCACAAATAAACTTCAATTTGTCCTATTTCACCTCGGGATTTCAACCGGACTCACAACGTACCCCACTGTGGGTTAAACAATACCACAAGGGACCCGTTTACATTCCATAAGTAAAACATATCATAAACATGATCCTCCACAAATGTACATCAAGTTGTACAATTAAATGTATTACAACAGTCGGATCCGTCATCCGAAACTCATATTTAAATCCTCTTACTTGATGGCTTTATTATTCTCAATTAACCCCTTTATCGATATCCTCAATCTCTTGTTTTATAATGAGTTCCATCAAGTTTCTCAAATTAATGCATAAATCCATCGAAATTGTGATCCAAAATTTATACTTTAAATCTCCTATTTCTGAGATTACCGACATGTCCAGAATTAATCCTTTTATATAAATGTCCAACTGATTCCATTTTATTTTTACAAATAAAACCCAACCGAGATGATATACATATATAATTATATGTATGTATATTTATTGTTTTCTGTTTTTGAAAGGAAAGGAATACCGAAATTTCTCTTATACTTGGTTTCTGTAGTTTATATAATCTCTGTATGTGGGTTTCAGTATTTATCAACAATACCGAAACCTTAAAAGGTTTCGGTAGGTGGAGGCAAGTCTCAGTATATATACAAGGTTTCAGTAGGGGGTAAAGGTTTCGGTATTCACACTTGTATATATAGTTTCGGTAGAAGGGGAGAGGTTTCGGTAGTTAGTACCGAAACCTTCATGGTTTCGGTACTTCCCACTAATCTCGGTACATGCCTGTGGTTTTCCTTCAATACCGAAACCTTCCTTGGTTTCGGTATATATATAGAGTTTCGGTATCTTTACACACACTCACATATAGTTTCAGTATATATAAGGGGGGCTTCAGTTGGGTGCTATACCGAAACCATCAAGGTTTCGGTACCCATATATATGGTTTCGGTATTTATGCTACAGACCCAGAACCCAGATTTTAACTCTTGAAAATCATACTTATAGCTAAAATCAAAACTTGAAATCTTGTATATAATTCCCTCAAAACTTGATTTACACAAACCCATCAAAATATGTAACATGCATATACATTTTGAACCCAACATTTCAGTTTTGGTTTTCATACAAACCGAGATTTTAAACCCTTAAATACAAAAATTTCAGTGAAATTTACCTTAAATTGTTGGTTGTAGTGTTTATAGCTCCTTCAAAACAACTTGAATCCAGATTTTTATCTTCTAATTTCAACCTTTGATGTTTCTGGCTTAATTGAAATGAAGAACCGTAGGTTTCTTTTTTTTAGAGAGAAGGTAGAGAGATGATGTTTGGTGAAAATGAAAGACATACAAATCTTTCATCCCTTTTTATTCCAAATTTCCAACTTTAGCACTTTTAGTCCCTTAACTTATCCAGTTCCATTAAAATACTGATTTTACGAAATAAAAGAATTCTATCTTTTATTTATTATCCTTAATAATTTAATAATTATAAATTTTCATAACATGCAACCAACTTCTTAAACTCCTTTAAATAAAGATTCAATCTTTATTTTACCCTTTCAACCACTTTATAATAATTATATTAACTTCATAAATTGAAATTATCAATTTCTAAATCAAACAACCATCTTTTATAATTATTCCAAATGCAATCCAACTTAAGTTAAAAATTTAAACTAATAAACCACAAATGCAGTAATTAAATTTCTAGGATGTTACATAAAGGAAAAGAGACCAAAGGCTGAATACTGGTACACATCAAAGATTATCAAGATCAATAATATTCACATGTACAAGAGAGCTCGGGTATTTACACCTGCATTCGAAGTTCTTCGAGAAGATGGATCAATTTATTTTTTGCATGAGAATGACCTGGATTTCGTTAATATTGACTATTTTGGGTTTCTGCATAATAAACAGAAAAACAAGATCAAGAAACGCTTAACTCACGTCACTTCTGTTGCCGGTCTGACAAAAAGCATGAATCGATGATCTATTGTTATGTGCTTAAAGGATTTCCAAATGGCGATTGAAAGCTTTATGGTTAAAGTTGGTCAAAAGGCCCCAGAACAAGATCTTTTTCTCCTAGACCACTATCCAGCGTACAAAGTTCTGATGGGAAGGCAACAGGGGATTATCTATTTGAATCAAAAAGGGCATAAACTATTCATG
>JAANYP010009146.1:92500-206574 GCA_020465985.1 Centrapalus pauciflorus | reverse complement strand
GAGAGAGAGAGAGAGAGAGAGAGAGAGAGAGAGAGAGAGAGAGAGAGAGAGACTTGTATAGCACGTCATTGACTAGTAAACAATACATAGACTTAAACAGTCAGAAAAAAAGTTTGGTGACTTAATCATACGGAGATAAAAATGGATTTATTCAAATATAGTAATGGCTAACTGTTTACTGACTTAATTGATAACAAGTAAAAAATGTATAATTTTAATAAAACAAATAGTTAGAGTTATACAATTTGAAAAAAGACAAACAAAAACAAAAGACTTAATTGTGAAAATGAAGAAATAAATTGATTTTTTGTTTTGATATTGACCTTTTATTTTACACAAAGGATATGGTTTTATTATACAAGGAGACGGTCCTAATCAGCTTCTAACATTTATATTTACAACAATGACCCATTACCCGACAGTACTTTACATAACAACATATCCTTGTTTTTATTATCTTTTTATTTTTCTTTAGAAACATTAATACCTTTTATTACTGTAGTGGCATGAATCTAAAACAATAGGCTTCTTTATAGCCTCAATAAATCCATTCTTGAGGAAGTTTCGACTTTTGATGTTCAACTGATGATATCGATTCTTGTGCTTGAGTTCTATCCTTCTTAACTGCAACACAAAGAGTAAATTCGGTCGATAAGAATGTAGTTAGCTGAATTAGGCATTAGTAAGTATGTATATATTCGGTATTCTAATGTCACGTACGTATGTGCGTACCTCGGTGATTGGGATGGGTTTGAGCTAAGCCCTTTGACGATGATTGTGTCTCCATGTTGTTGAAGTGATGTTGTAATGCTTGTAATACTCTTGTGGGTACGAGAACAGTCGAGCAACCTATTATTGCACGTACGTTAATTAGCATGCTGTTAAATTATATAATGAAATAGTTGCACATATTTTCCATAGAATATCCAACCAGCATATTATTTGAATAATTAATTAGATCGAAACAAATATGTCCCTTTTTAGTAAGATGTATCGATGTATTTTGTTGGATAATGTCTCAAATCAAATGATGAAACAAACCATCTTAAGAAAAGAAGAATATTGACAAACAAATTAAAAGAAAAAACAATTTTAACCTATTATTGAATAATGCCCATGTTTTTTCATCAAGTAAATTTATCTTCACATTTTGAAGCAAAGCAAATTCCCAGTTATAGAAAATTGAGACATAACACACTTAAAATTAATAATATATAGCACTAACAAATTTAGACCTATATTATCATATTATGATTAAAAGATCTAAATTATTCTCCTGGTTTTCCAAAAACACAACTAAAAAAAATCTATTTTATTTGATTATGACACACAGCTAGTGACACCAACCGCTATGATATGTTTACTCTTAGTTTTTGTTTTCTACTTTGTTTCCAAAAATAAACAGTGTTATTGTCTTATTGAACGGCCCCCATACGATTATCGATGATCGATTAATAAATCAACCATAAGATTTCTGAAAATTACAAAATAGCGTACACTTCAGAAATGATATTTTATTTATTTTATATAAATATCACATATCCAAACTGAAAGAACAATAATTATTTAAATAATAAAGATAAAACAAATTAAGAGATTATTTTAAAATTTTAATATATTTACTCAAAAGATGGAATAAACCCAGGAAAAACTTTTCATGAACGTGAACAAGTATTGTACAAATCAAGACAAACAGTAGGCACTAGGCAGTTTGTCCAATCCCATCCATCATCCAGGGTACGGTTTTTCAAATTTTATTTTGGGTAGTGCGAATAAAATTACACGAATACACAGGGTTACTATATGTTGGAGTTTAATGACAAAAACAAGTAGTTCATTGCCCAAATATGTAACTAGAATAAGTATGTTGACAAACATGTAAATTAGAATAGTGTTAGGACTAAAATAACAATAATTAAAGTATGAAAGGTTGTGACTATTAGAAACAAAGCAACCCTTCACGAAGGGACATTACCAACCATCACAATGGTTCAACGCACCCTTTCGATTTGTATAAATTGGAAGCAAATGTAAAGATTTAAGTGTGAAATTTCAAAGATTGTAATAGAAAGTTTGGTTTATTTTCTTGTACATATTCTTTTAGTTTATCCAACACTACATGTGCCCCTTAGTACGTTTATAGAGGGTGTGTTGGGAAAGTATGGAAAAAAAAAGAAAAAGAAAACACGCATAAACAAAAATCAAGGGTACAGGACTTACAGAAGAGAAAAATGTAATGGAGATATCAAGTAAAAAGTATATTTAGCATGCAAAGGAAGATAATGAATGACCCTTTTTAAAAACGTATTTTTAGTCGCATTTCATTTGGAGTTTAAAATTTTACTTACAATAATTTGTAACGCAATACGAGTATAGAGTATATATGGACTACGTGTGTCCGAAAAGAAAAGCCAAATAAAGACGAAACGAAATAAATAAATGGGAAGGTGTGGGTGACCACCACAGGCCGGGCCATAGGGTGGCAACTGGCAAGTGGCAACAAAATAAAATAATAAGAATGGGAATCTTGAGGTAAATAAAAACAAAAGGTTAAGAATCTTGAATATTTTAGAATATACATTTTAGATTCAAAGTCAATGGTTAGGATCCTACCCGCACATGGAATCCAAAGGACAACTCTCTCCCTCCCCCATTAATAAATAATTACATTATTGCTCTTTTAAGTTTTAACATTTACAACCAAATATTCTAATGCAAGACTTATTTATGTGTTTTAGCTTCCATTTGATTGTATTATATTATAATATTTGCTTTTGGTTGTTATTTTCATCATAGTCATGTTAACCAATGTTGCTCTCTAATTTATAAAAATTATTCGACAAGTTATCATGTCTTTAAAAATAATCTTGAAGAAACAGTTATGTTATTTTATAAGTTGACTATAGTTTATATAAAAACGTAGATCATATTTGTCTATGGATAGTAGACTTAATAATTTTCGTCTAAAACTGTATAAATAGATGTAGCACGATCCAAACTAAAAAAAAATTATTGTTATAAGACTGCTGAAGATTTTTTTTTATTACAAACACACAGATGCACGTATACATCCAAGATCAATGAGATATCATATTAGAATATGATATCGGAGTAACATATTAAATGAACATATTCATTATGATAAAATGTTAAATTTCATGTAAAACTACGATACACACATTGTGCATCATTATTGATTGGTTCACATTATCTACATATTCATTATGATAAAATGTTCTATGATATGCAAAATATCAATATGCACATGTTCAAATGTGTAATATCTTTAAATATGTACGTATTGCACTTTTGCATTAAATTAAATATTTTATCGTAATGAACATGTAAATTATATGAATTAGTCGATAATAATATCAATTGTAAATGTGTATATTGCAGTTTTGCATGAAATTTTAATATTTTATTGTAATGAACATGTTTCATTTAATATGATACCCTGGTACCACAATCTAATATGGTACTTCATAAAACTCAACCACACACACGTGTGTGTGTATACAGATAATACAAGGCTATTTGTAAAAAATAACATACATTCACACTTTCTAGCATTTTAAAAGTCATGTGAACGTAAAAAAATTTATGTGAACATGTTTAATGTGAACACACGTTCCATGTGAACATGCACGTTTCACATAGTTCTAATGTGTATTTATGTGTGAATATTTACAAATAGTCTTGTATTATTAATTAAACATGATTTTGAAAAAAATTCAAAAAAATAGTTTTAAGCGAGGTACCTCCGGTACTCCGCAGAACTAATGGTACTCACTTGAACCCAAATCTATAAAATAAATACGTTTTTTAGTTATATATTCACTAAAATATATATTTACTTGATAGGTGTTTATATGATATCTCCAAACAATTTATATTTTAATCACCTTCTTATTAAACAATTGCAGTTTTTTTTTTTGTTAAAGTGATTATAACCCATATAAAACACAAATAAACATATAGTATTTCAGGAATGAAAGGAATATGACAGGTTTCCTTACGTTTATTTTAATTTAAATTATAAACACAACATTTTACATCACTTTTGATTTGTAGGTAACTTTATATCATGCTTATGATGTTAAATTTGATATATCATGATTGGAAGATTTTACTTGCATATTTGATTTAAGTAGGAAAAAAGCAATCAATCCCCGAGTGACGTACCTGGCTTTTTGCGGCCCTGATCGGTTGCGTCTGTGGCTGAACGAGGCAAGAAAACACCGGTCCCACTCATCACTTTTCGTGAACCCGACCCGCCAAGGAAAATAGCCCTCATACCCGACCCACCCGCCATTGATGACCCATACCCCTTTCCACCATTGACGAACTCCTTACTACCTCTCACACCTCTGTTACTATGCATCTGCTCATGACGGTGCAGTTTCATGCGCTGAGTCGACTCGCTCGTCTTCCCTCTACTTCCCCATCCCCCACTCTGGCTCTGCCCCCCTGCTCGAGGTTGATTTTCCACCTGATACAACTGCAGAACAATATATATTTTAATAAATAAAATAAAATAAAATAAATAGATCACAGGTCTAATAAATCGTTAGATTTATCATTTGTGGATGAGCTCGGCTAATATAAGAGTTTATACACGGTGATTCGTACTTGTATGGGAGGTTGTATTTGTTTATCGCCGATATAACTTTGCTCCGATTGAAATCCGACAATCGATTTCTTCACGGCATCGGCGTAGCTCCGTCGAGTCTGGTCGTTAGTTTGAATATTAGTAGGTTCATTAATTAATACATAAACAATACCACTACACATGAATTTCCTTGACCAAAAAAGCAGTAGTAAATCAAGGGAGTAATTCCGAAAAACCTGGAAGTTGCAGTTCTGAAAGCCGGAGTGTTGGGAAGATGGATTATCATGGGCTCGGCTACCGTCGTTCTCATCGAGCATGTAATCAGCCATTTGGCGAGTTAAGTGAGCAATGAAGTCGTCGTTATCGTCGGAAGCGGCGGCGTCATCTAGATCTGCATCGTTTGAATCAAGCTCCGATCCAAAGGAGGTCGTCAGGAAGGAAGACGAAGAAGAGGAGCCCCATGAGCCGATAAAAGCAGATTCAGAAGCGGAATCCATGTGGTGGCGGTGATTCTGATTCAGATTCACCGGAATGAAGGTTTCATTGTCCTTATAATCAACAGACATGGAAGGTGGGACCGAAGATTCAAAGTGATTAAGACCAAATTAAATCAAGGGTGTTTTGGGGGTGAGAGAGGGGAGGAGGAGGAGGGAGAGGGTGGTGGGATGGTGGATGGTGGTGGGTGGGTCAGTGTCTGAAAAGGGAAAACGACCGAGGCGATGCTACAGTTGTAATCCGTGCAGGGAAAGTAGTACCGTATGTATCCAAAGCTGAACTGACCCGCCACGAGACTCAACTGCCATTTGTTGGCTGTGGACAAACAAACACAAGCTCATCTTTTCTTTATCACACATTATATTAGGACAATTCGTTTTTCATTGTTACAGCCAAAAATAAGCAATACGTATTCATTCTGTCATACGCTAGCTTCATGTCAATATATTATATGATTTGATTTTAAAACTTTTTTTTAAATAATTAATATTTACTTATAAAAATATATATAAAAAAACCGGTTTATTAATCTGCATATTATACGAATATTTTTAATATATAATTAATTATACAAAATATACATATACTTCTAGTTTAAAACTTTTAGGTGTAAAATTTTATATACAAAAACATATACTTCAATTTAAAAAATTCTTGTTTAAGAATGAGTATTGTTTTTAAAATTGTCAATACGGTCATGATATACATATTAAAAATTAATTTTTCCCTTAATATAACATTCGAATTCATCTTTTTTATATAGTCGAAATACAAAGGGTTTAAAGAAACTAAATCAACTAAACAAATGGAAACCAACTCAACTAAACTAAGCATAATATATTTGTCAATTAATATGCCCCTGTAGTTTGAGTGGAAGGATCGCTGGAATTGAAGTTGGCAAACAGCGGGAACAAGATCGTCTTTATGAGGAGTAGACTTTATCAGCATTGAAGGACAAGAAGCGGAGTAGAAGCAAAAGAAGATAAAATAATTATTGAAGACCTTTGGTAGACATTGATTAGGTGTAGCGGGTTTTATCTGATTTGTGATACAGTTATCCTCACCAAGCATGATGAATAGAAGACTATTTTTTTGTTGTTCTCGTATTGTTTCCTCACCCAGCATGATTAACATAAGTTTGAGTTGAAAACAATACCAAATATATTAGGAAGACAGGAAAGACAGTAGCAAAAAAACAATGAGTGAGGTAGAGAAAAAATTTGGGGTTTAGAGAATGAAGACATGATAAGATGATATATATGTAATTAATATCAAAACATTATAATTTTTGGCCGACTAAATTTCACCACCAATTTTGACTATGATGATGACTCTTTCTTATTATTGAATATATATGCAGTAGGGATGTGTGGAATGACCGGAAAACCGAACCGAAACCGAAACCGAACCGGAACCGGAACCGATTGGAACCGATTTTTAGTATTCGGTTCGGTTATCGGTTCTTATAATTTTTAATTTTCGGTTATCGGTTATTCGGTTAACGGTTCTGCGGGTTTCGGTTATATCGGGTATGGAACCAAGAATTCGAAAAGTCTATGGCATGGATACCAAGAAAATTTAAAAACCCATGATGTGAATTGTGAGAAACAAAAGATTATTTGATGGTTGTCTTTCTCAATCCTCACCATACCTAACACTTGGAAGAATTAATTGCATCGATCAAATCCACTTTGTTCTAAAAACAAACAATTTTTAAAATACAATCAATAATTAAGAATATATCACTATAGTTAAAGAAGTAATTCAGAATGATATTTTATCAAGATTTACATTCAATAAAACGTTAACCAAAAGCAATCTAGATTTGAAAATCCATTAGGAATTGTTCAGGTTGAAAATCCATACTTCACGTTGACATTCATAACAAAAATATTTTTTTGGCAAAAGTATAATAAAACGTTAATCGTGTTTTTTTATTTATATCTTGTTATAATATATATATATATATATATATATATATATATATATATATATATATATATATGTACCATAACCGAACCGGAACTGGAACCGTGTTACAATTATTGGTTCGGTTATCGGTTCTCACAATCTTCAATTTTCGGTTTCAGTTAAATCGGTTCCGGTTCGGTTCGGTCCGGTTCCGGAACCGTTTACATCCCTAATATGCA
The DNA here is from genome assembly GCA_020465985.1 of Centrapalus pauciflorus. Classification (NCBI taxonomy): domain Eukaryota; kingdom Viridiplantae; phylum Streptophyta; class Magnoliopsida; order Asterales; family Asteraceae; genus Centrapalus; species Centrapalus pauciflorus. The sequence continues at coordinate 199,317 of JAANYP010009146.1, read as the reverse complement.
GTGTTTTATATACAGTTTATAGTGTTATTTAAACATTTAATATTTCGCTATCGTATGTTGAATTTACGTCTGAAAAAACTATATCTTTACCGGTCCGATCAATCTATATAAATATAAACTTTAAATATTCATATCAAATCTCGAATTATTAATTGCAATAATAATCATACTTTTTAATATTTAATGTTAAATATGCATTGTTGAATATATATATATATATATATATATATATATATATATATATATATATATATATATATATATATATATATATATATATATATATATGAAGTACAATAGTGTCGCATCCAATATATATGATATATAGTGTTAGTTCGACATTGAATATATTCTCAATATGATATATTGAATGATTATCTGGATATTGTTTTTTACAAAAATAAACATGTAAATTCAAAAAATGGCTCGTTTTAAAGAGTATACAATTTTCATTTTTATGGTATATTTTTTTCATATAAAAATTAATCGTATTAATGTTATTTTAATTTTAAAAAACAAGATTTTGTTTTTACTAATATCAATCTTTTTGCTATTGTCAATATATTCAAATTTACCAATGATTTAATATAACTAAATTCACAATTGATCTATTTAATCCATACCATTAAATTAATCTAATTTATGGACGATATTGGTTTTATATTATTCACTAAATTTGGATTCTACAATGATTTCATCTATATAAATATATTAATCGTAATATAACCATTAAATAGAAAAAAAGAGACGTTGAGAGAGTGAGTCCGGATTCCAATGGATAGGCCGACAAGGGGGTTGTTTTGGGGTCAACAACTACGGGATGATGTTCTCGTTGAGACCGGTCTAAAGTGCCATGTGGACCATGTTGTTAAACCTATATATATTTTTCATATTTTGACTAAATGTCTCACTATATTATCAAATTAAGAAAGCCAAAAATTTCTTTTGTTGTAAATAATATAAGGGTAAATTTCATATATATCATTGTAAACTTCTAATATTACACATATATTCTTACAAAATTACTTATTACATATATATCCTTATAAACCTTTAGATCTCATATATATATATATATATATATATATATATATATATATATATATATATATATATATATATATATATATATATATATATATAAAGAGAGAGAGAGAGAAAATCAGGTTTATCAGCGTACCTAAAAAATTCCAGCGTACCCTAATGTGAATGATCATTCACATATATTTTTTTTGAATACACATGTATAAGACAACATTATAATACCCTTTTTTTCAAAATAAGCAACATCATAAATCTTGTGAGTGGTAAAAAAAATCATGTGAATGGTCATTCACACCATTCACGTGGTGTGAAATGACCATTCACATGGCTGACCATTCACATAAATATGCATTGGGCATTCACATAATTTTTAAGAACACAGAAAGTGTGAATGTATGTGAAATTTATATATCATGTGTATAACATTAAATTAAACATGGTTATGAGAAAAAAAATTTTAAAAAGTATTTTAAGGTTGGTACCTTCGGATGCACTTGATTTCGAGAGTTGCTTTTTTGAACCTGACTCTATCTTTCTCTCTCTCTCTCTCTCTCTCTCTATATATATATATATATACATATATATATATATATATATATATATATATATATATATATATATATATATATATATATATATATATATATATATATATATGAGATATCCAAATGACTATTTTAAAGTTAATTACATCATTTAAAAATATATTAAATATCATTTTTTGATTAATACTATTGAATTAAATTAGAAAATGATATTTTTTTATTTTTTTAATGTATTGTTGTTGGGATTTAAGATGGTAATTTAGGTTTTCAAAAGTCTTTTAAATGATAAAATTAATTTTAAATAGTAATTTGGATATATTTGAGAGATTTACGCTGTGTTCTCGAGGGTGGAAATAAAATAAAATAAAAAGAAAGGAAGAGAAATAATATAGATAATTTCTTTCCTTTGGTTTCTCTCCGTTTGTGAGAGGAAAAATTTTAAAGGCAAAAACACTATAAGGTGTCGTTTGGTTCACTGAAATCCGGGGGAATTGGAAGGGAAAGGAATCCAATTTCAGTCAATTCATGTGTTTGGTTCAACTATAAAAAGGAATTGGATTTCATCAAAATTGAAATTTTCCAATGAATAAAGGAAAATAACATTCTTTCACACCATGGATGGAATTCAATTCCATTTAAAAACAGAATGTGGTTGATTACAAAAATACGTCTTACATTTAACACACTACACCATGTCCTGTTTTACCCCACCCACCCCACCTACCCACCCACCCACCCCTACTTCATCCCACCCACCTCTAACCCACTGACCCCAACCCTACCTATGTTATCTAACCTACTCTTACCTACTACCCACCAAACCTACCCCAACCTACCCACCCACCCACCCTACCCCATCCCACTCGCATCTAATCCACATACCCTTGCCCTTACCTACCCCACCCAAACCACCTACCCTACCGACGCTATCCAACCTACTATCCACCATACCCACCCCATCCCTCATCCACCCCACCCTACCTACCCCATCCCACCCACCTCTACGCACCTACCCTTACCTAACCTACGTTGTCAAACTTACTCTTACCTACTACCCACCATACTTATCCTAACCCACCTACCCATCCATCATGCGTTACCCACCCAACGCACCTACCCTTACCCTACCTAGGTTATCCAACCTACTACTACCTACTACCCACCATACCTACCCCTACCCACCCCATCCCACCCACCCTATAATATCCATCCCATCCTATTCCTACCTTAGAGACTAATCCACCTCTACCTACTCATCGTATCTTACCCCTACCAACGAATTATGAAATTGGATTCCAATTTCATTTTTAGCCAACTAAACATGATTTGGATTCTAATTCCAATTCCTTGCAGATTCAAATTCATTAACAGAGTCCAATTCCTTTTAAAACATTCTGCGAACCAAACGTCACCTAATTTATTTCATTTTCATTTCCTTTCCATCCTAAAAACTAAAAAGAACACAAACTACTTTTACATCTATTGGTTTCTCTTTATTTACATTTTTTTCCACCGTTAAAAAAGTTTCGAGAACATAGCGTTAAAGATTTAGAATGATATATATGTAATAAAAAATTTGCAATGATATATTCGTAATATTGAAAGTTTATAATGATATATATGAAATTCTCCCATAAAATAACAAGGCAGTTTAGTTTTGTTTATTATTGAATTCAATTTTCACCAATTTCTATCATGGAAAATGATTAATGTGTTTGAAAAACAAGCCTATAGATACATTCAATAATATTATAACACATGATAAATCAAAAAATAACATGATTAGAAAAAAAATCCATATGTCAATCATTGAGTAATATTGTTTAGACATATGAATTAAGTATGCATATGGATAGTTGATTTTTTTGTATTATCATGACAGTCATTATTTAATTTATCATTCACTGAAAATGAAAGAGGTGGGTACTATACAAGTAGGCATGACAATGGGACGGTGGTCTCAGTTTTCATCCCCATCCCCGCTTAGTAATCCCTCTATCTCATTCCCGTCGGGAAATGAGTTTCTATCCTCATTGTCGTCCCAACGGGGTATCGGAGATCCCCATCGGGAAATCGAGTTTTTCAAGTTCATAAAAAATTATTAAGTTTAAACTATAAATACTAATTTATTAGAAAATATATATAAATAAACTTTAAAACCAATCAATTCAAACACATTTGAGTTATTTACATATATAATTTATAATTCATAATAAAACTAAAACAAAGAAATGTATGCAAAAGATTTATAAAACCAATAAAATGAAAAAAAAAATAATCATACAAAAATCATATACAATGATATTTAATATATTATATAAAATATAATGAATAATTTATATTAAAAGTTAAATATATATAATAATCTCTATAAAAACATAAAATAAAATTGGGGTCGTGGATTAAAGTGTCTCCCACAAACCGTTTCTTAAATTTCGAAGGACCTGTGCAATAACTATGAAAAAGGTACTATATCACAGGCCAAAAATAAAGTAGCCAAAAATCAACATGCCAACAGCCTTTGTGACTTCAGATTTATGAAAATTCCTAATCAAATAAATAAGTAGCCAGAAAATCAGAAATCAAATATAACTATAGAATTATAGAACTTTTTTTTTGGTCATATATAACCAAATATTCATTAAACATTGTCAAATATAAGAAATTAAGGATTAGGGATGACAAAAAAACCCGAACCCGACGGGGAAAACCGAAAACCGGTCTAAACGGGGCGGGTTTCCCCGAACCCGATTAAGTTAAACGGGGGACGGGGCGGGTATGGTATTGTTAATACCCGCCCCGTATACCCGATTACATAACCCGTTTAAATCCCCGAATACCCCGACTACTTTTAATAGCAACATGCTATTTATATTGTATATATATTATATATAAAAGATGAATAATTTTATCTAATTTATATATTATACATAAAAATTATTACGTATAGTTTAAAAAACTTATTTATTTACATATAATTTAATGAAATAATGTTTTTTTCGTTATCATTTGATAGGTATTACAAATTTAATTTAATATTAGTATTGAAATTTTAACATGGACGTTTTAAGCTTAAATTATGAACCATGTGATTAAATTTCATATCATTGATTTATAAATGGGTTACCCGATTTCCTGCGGGTTTCCCCGCCTACCCGATGGGGATCCCCGTTTAGTCCCCACGGTTTTTTAAAACGGGGACGGTATTTACATTCCCCGCCCCGTTGCCATCCCTATTAAGGATGAAATTGCAACTTAAAAGAACTGTTACCATGGCCGAGCATCGAGCGAGTCTGCGAGACCGCGAGCAGACGCAGAGGTGAGAGGCCCCTCATGGAACTCAACCGACGACCGACGCTACATTTTCCTGTGTGAGCGTGATTCACTGATTCCGCAGAGGACCGAGACGATGGCGCCAACGGAGGACTGGAGGAGCGAAGGTTGGACTTGGATGAGAGATTGACTCATTGGGCTTTGGCTTCACTTCACAGATACATCATACATACGAACATACCCTAATTTTTTAAATTGTGGCCCTCTGGGTTTTGGGACCCTGGTCAGAGGCTCGTTTTGCCCTCCCTCTTCACCGGGCTTGGTCTCCCATCCTCGCCCCACCCCATTATTTTAAATCGGGAATTCTCCGTCCCCATCATTGGTTAACTTGGGGATTTCTCGGTTAAACCGGGGTCGAGTTACGGGTTCCGTTGGGTTTTTTTTGCCAAGGCTAAATTACAAGTTACAAAATATTAGATGAAAATATTTGAATAAATTAAAAAGAAAAAACTCTAACAACTTTGGGCAGCCCACAAGGTCTCAGGCAAATGAAATCAATCGTTGATCGGGAGAAGGAGGGCACAAAATTGAAACCACATATAACCTGTACGGATATTACCGTCTTGATGAATTTTTGGTCGTAGAACCCACCCGGCATCTCCGCCCCATCGGAGTTGCAGCCCCTCTTCCCTCCTGCAAATCACCAGATTTTATCTTATTCTTATTATAATTCATCACCTGTCCATGCGCAATCACATATATCTCCATATTTATATTTAAATAATGTTTCACAACTTTTTCTTCTTTCTTTATTCCAAGAAACAAAACAACTAGCAAAAAGCCATTTTCAATTACGAAAGCAATTTGGGGGTTCGACGCATTTGTCCATCTAGGGTTTCTGCGTATATATATACATATTTGAAAACGCTGCTTCTGGGGAATTTTTGAGGGAGATTACTACACAAATGGCTCAAAATGGACAGGTGATGAACCCTGCCTTACTCGATGATATAATCAATCGGCTATTGGAGTTTAGGCAAGCGAGGACACCGCGGCAGGTTCAGCTCTCGGAGGTGGAGATCCGTTTATTATGCACTTCTGCTCGAGAAATATTCCTTCAACAACCTAATCTTTTAGAGCTCGAAGCTCCCATTAAGATCTGCGGTAAAATAAAAAAAAACTCAAATTTAGACTTTATTTTTATTATCGATAAATTATAGGATTGTTTTGTGGGTTTGTTCATGTTTTTGTTGTTGATAGGCAGGATCTTATCGTTTTTTTGAAGTTCGATTAATTGTCATATTATTTAGTTTGTTTAGGATTCAAAGATGAATTTTTGGGTTGTTCATATGAGATGTTTCATAGGTTCATTCATTTTCTGATGGATGAGTCCTTAGGTTTCATTCTGTTTCATACTTCATAGTCATTAAACCAAGAAGAAGTTTGTTTTGGTTTTCTTTCTATGGATGGGCATTTAATTGTAGAAGTTACTCGATTTTATAATTGCGGGCAAGGCTTTGTTGGGAATATAGAATTTGGATTACCATCAGTTTCCTTGTAATTGTTAAACTATTGAGTGTGCCCGGAGTTGTTTTGAGATTCTAACCACCATAAAATCATGCAAGAAAAGTGGTATTTTAGAATGAAAACAATGAATGTGAGATGTATGTACTTTAGACACAAATGACATGACATGATTTATTGAAGTACACTTGCTACATTAATGTCTTATTATCTTGTTGTGGCATGCAAATTTTCAACCCACCCCACTCCCAAAATATTTTGATTTAAGCTTGCTTCTGAAGTTGTGAATTAGGTAAAGATGTAAAGTGTTAACCATATCACCATAGGACAGTTCAAATTTTCTGAGTGAAGGAGTAAATCCGTTTGGTCTTTGAGTGTGTATCGAGTTGATATTGATTTGTAGTATTAGTGCTGGCATGTAAAAAGGGAGGTTTCATGTTTCCCGTTGCTCCTTGCATATGGCATATAGTCTAGAAATGCATAAAGTGATCACATTTCTGCCAGGCTAGTAACATTTTTGGTATTTGAGGTTGGTTTTTAACAGGTAATCAGGTATTGCTGCATCTCGTAATCTTTGTTAGATATTTAGAGGGAATCAGGGGATCCCATATGTTTAGAACTATTTGACCGGGCGGGCACTTTTAGTCTTTAAGAATTCAAGAGGTCATGATGAGATAAGTTGTTGTTTACAGAGAGCAATTGCCCAATCACTCGTCATTTGGACGCTGAATGCGTGTTATGGAGATATCCAAGGGACTTATATATGCTTAAAGATGGAGGGATGAGGTCTTTTTGCTACTGGAATGAATTTTCCCCAAACCTTTAATTTATGATGCATCTTCTTTACAAATTTGTGCGTCGTCTCTGTTTTTGCAATTTATCATGTTTCTTGTGCTCTCACTTGCTAAGAAACCTTTACCTCTTCCATGAATCTTTACCATGTTTTGGATGTAACTAGAAATTAAGTTATACATGAGCAGGCCTTTGAACTCACTGGCTGGAAGTGGAAATTTTTTCCACTATGAGGTTGTTATGCAGTATTATACAGCGACAGTGGACTGTTTAAGGAACCTTCTAGCACCTAAATACGTAATCAGTTAAACACTTAAACTGATCCTTAACGTGCCCAGAATCTTCATATGCATTACATTAATGCCTAATTTGTTTGACCCTCTTATATTTTAATTCTCTTCAATTTGATTGATTAAAGTTTTTCATTAATAAGATTGTTTTAATTCTTTTAAGAGGGTATAAGTGTATAACCTTCAATAATCATTTTAAAATTAAGAAGCAGTCTTGTATTCTGAAAATCACTCCTGCCTTCTGAATTACCCTAGAGGCCTAGATGCCTCCTTTCTCCTTCAAATCCTTGATGCTTTAGGGATTACCGGATTACCTCACCTCTCACCCTCATGAGTCACGTCCTCAGCCTAAAGTTTAGGTGCTGGTGCTTCTCTACTTTCTGTCTCTGTTACACGCCGGTGCTTTTCACCGCCGACTTATCCACGGCGCTGCAGTTTCTACTTTCTTTACTCCTGTCGCCGGTCTCGACTTGCTATGGAGAAACACATAGTATTGTTCGTCGGTAGCAAGTTTCTTGAGGTTGTCAATCATCTTCGATTGGATGCGGTAACAGTTTTTGCTGCCAGTTATTTTGAATATTGCTTCCTGGATCAGTGAAGCCATATGTAGATCTTTTCACCTATTTCGTTTGCTCCAAATCAGTTCAAGGCTTTTGTTAATCAGTTAAGGGTTCTTGTTTTGGATCTGTAATAAATTTAGCTTGAATTTTGCCGAAGATTTTGGTTTTTGGATTGATTTCTTTGTAGGTTAGGTGATAGGATTTTACTATTAGTATATTCTAGAAATGGTTATGTTAGTAAATATGGTAGTGGTTACTTAAATCTATAAATAAAGGGGAGTGATTTTTTTTTTTTTTTTTTTTTTTGGGTGGGGGGGGGGGGGGGGGTTGTGAAGAATATTGTTAGATAGTTGTTAGGCTCTCAACTTCATTGCTTTGAGATAGGCTCCAACCTTTTGGTTGTGAGAGAGGGATTTTTCCCTGGAACAATCATTTGATTGTGGTTTACTTTTATGTTGTATAATAGATTTCTGCAATTCATCACCTATAATTCCTTGTTCTTCCAAATTGAATTTCTCAATCTCCATCATTGGTCCGACCTGCCATCTCTGTCTCTATCGATCGTTTTCTTTTGACAATGGTTCAAACACGAATTGATCAACACGAGGAGCAAATTCAGCGCCTCCAGGCTGATGTTTCCGAGATCAAATCACCGCTGCAATCCTTGGAAGCAAATCGCATTGAAGCTGCTGAGTTTCGTAAAATGATGATGGATTTTCTGAAACAACAAGGTAAGCGATCTGACTTTGGTGGGGGAGTTGATTCTAATCTAGTGGTTCTGGCGGTGGTGGAATTTTTTTGAATCTGGTGCTGGGTGTGGTGGTGGTTCTGGCAGTGGTACTCCTCCTTCGAATCACAAGAATTCCATTTTACCATGAGCCGTGAAGAAGATCAAGCTACCTGAGTTTTATGGTTCGATCCACAGGGATGGATCCAGAAAGCAGTCCATACTTTGACATCAACGAGACCACTTTTCATCTTCGCATTTGGTTGGCTCAATTGAGCATGGTTAGCGTTGCCAAAAATTGGTTCACCATCGTTCAACAGGTTTACTCAAGTTGAATTCTTGCAACGCTTTAGTGGATTGGAAATTCAGAATCCATTTGAGCACTTAGCATCAAATAAACAAATGGATTCAATCCATGATTACATCGATGATTTTGAAAATCTGCTCTCGTTGGTTCCAAAACTCTGTGAATCACAAGCTTTGGGGTAATTTGTTGTTGGTTTACACGATGATGTTAAAAGATGGGTGCGTCTTCATCAGCCTCGAATCGCGTTTAGATGTGATGTACTTGGCCAAAGACGTTGAGGCATGGTTGGCGTCCTGATGGGCTTCCTGTTGGGTTGCCACTAGATCGATCCTCACAATTGGGCATATCCACCTTTACTGGGCTTAGTAGGGATACTCCTTTTAGCGACTCTCAGTCAAACTTATTCTCTGATTTTAGTCGACCACCTTTTAACCCTCAAAAGTCCACCGTTCCTTTGGAAAATCCTCCAGTTGTGCATCGTGACAGAGGAATGCGTTCTCTAACTCGTACTGAATGGGAAGAATGTCGTGAAAAAGGCTTGTGCTTTCGTTTTGATCAGCAGTTTGGACGGCACACAAGTGTCCAGAGGGCAAACTACGTGTTCTTATATTAGGAGATGATGATCATGAGGACGGGAATGAGAATCTTTGTCAATTCGAGGAAGCTTGCGGTCCTGCCCCAACGACACCACCAGACTTTTTCAGCAAGTCTTGAGGAAGCTTTCGTTTTGATCAGCAGTTTGGGCGGCACACAAGTGTCCAGAGGGCACACAAGTGTCCAGCAGTTTGATCAGCAGCTTTCGTTTTGATCAGCAGTTTGGACGGCACACAAGTGTCCAGAGGGCAAACTACGTGCTCTTATATTCGAGGAAGCTTGCGGGAATGACTTAGTAAATGACGTGGCTATGAAGTTTTCAGCAAGTCTTGAGGTCAAGACTTTTTATAAATGAAGGGTATATTCTAGAAAGGGGGGTATTTTAGTTACTTGGGAAATCTATAAATGAAGGGGAGAGGGGAGTGAGGGGGGGGGGGGGTGGTGAAGACTATTGTTAGGCTCTCAACATCATTGCTTTGAGATAGGCTCCAACCTTTCGGTTGTGAGAAAGGGGTTTCCCCTGGAACAATCATTTGATTGTGGTTTACTTTTCTATTTATAATAGATTTCTGAAATTCATCATCTATAAATCCTTGTTCTTCCAACTTGAATTTCTCAATCTCTATCATTAGGTTTGTGTTATTGTAGCCTACAAATCCTCTATTCCTTTGTTTATGGTGGAGGATAATGATGATTTTTTTATTATATTTTAATTACTGTTGGATTTTTATTCGTATAAATTCAATAGGTTTGTGTTATTGTAGCCTACACATCCTCTATTCCTTTGTTTTTGGTGGAGGATAATGATGATTTTTAGTTACTGTTGGATTTTTATTAGTATAAATTCAATAGCATAATTTAAAGATACCTAGACATTTCATATTACAAAACAAATGGTCTTAAATGCTTCAGACTTCAAATTTCTGGACCGCCTCTTATATTTCAAAAGTGGTTTCTAACTATAGAAATTTAACCTCTCAATAAACAAACAACACCTAAATAGAATATTAAAATAGCTGTTATTTAATTCTCAAATTGCAACACTAGTACATATACTCATAAAATTTGATTATGATTAGGGCTGCTTATACATATTAGTTTAATTAGCAAGATAAATTTGATTAATGTAATGTACCTGTATTTGTTAATTTTATTTAGTTTCTACTTCTTTGCTGCATGCTTCAAGGGTCTGCAATGCTTGGATTCGGTGGTGAAGTCATTATGCTAGTTCTGCATTTAACATGGCAGTATTTGAGTGAGATGGCTTTTTTATTTTTGTGGTTCCAGGTGACATTCATGGGCAATACGGCGATCTCTTAAGGTTGTTTGAATATGGGGGGTTTCCTCCAGAAGCAAATTATTTGTTTCTAGGGGATTATGTGGACCGTGGGAAGCAGAGTCTGGAAACCATATGCCTTTTGCTTGCCTACAAAATCAAGTATCCTGAGAACTTCTTCCTCTTGAGAGGAAACCACGAATGTGCTTCTATTAACAGGATATATGGATTTTATGATGAATGCAAACGCCGGTTCAATGTCCGACTCTGGAAAACTTTTACAGACTGTTTCAATTGTCTTCCTGTGGCTGCTCTTATAGATGACAAAATACTATGCATGCATGGAGGTCTTTCTCCTGATCTAACTAGCCTAGATCAAATAAGGAACTTGCCCCGTCCAACCGATGTCCCAGATTCTGGTTTGCTTTGTGATTTGCTTTGGTCAGATCCTAGTCGAGAGGTTAAGGGCTGGGGAATGAACGATAGAGGAGTCTCCTACACCTTTGGTTCCGATAAGGTGGCTGAGTTTTTAATGCAGCATGATATGGATCTTGTTTGTCGTGCTCATCAGGTTATTTGACATTGAGTGATCCTTGTATTGTTCTCATTCTGATTTTTGCGATGAAATATAAATGTTGGTGTGTGCAGGTAGTTGAAGATGGATATGAATTCTTTGCTGATAGACAGCTTGTTACTATATTCTCTGCGCCAAATTATTGTGGTGAATTTGATAATGCTGGTACAATGATGAGCGTTGATGAAAGCTTAATGTGTTCGTTTCAAATTTTGAAGCCAGCTGATAGAAAACCAAGATTTTTATGAGCACCAGGAAGACATGAATACTGCTCTGTCAATTTTAAGGTCAGTATCGATAATTATTTTTCCTGGCACAGAATATGCCCTGTTGAACAGAGGTGTCATTGTAATCACCATTTTATGTATGTGTTAATATGTGGTATCACTAATTGACTATATACTCTGTATGTGCTACCTTGCAGTGATTCTGATTACAACCTCATTGTCTGTCGTTTATATCCTACGTATTAAATTGGGATTTTTTAATGCAAAATACTCCGGTTGGACAATTTTTGTGATTAAATCCCTATCCATTTTTGTTGTCACAAAAAACCCCCAAGTAACTAAAATCTCACGAAACCGGTATGTTACATATTGCAACCAGTTACTATTATCTTCGACGAATCCTCTGGCGACCGTTGAAGCCTCCGACGAGTCCTCCGCGACCGATTTGGTTTCTTGTTAAGGGTTAAATGCACTTAAACCTCCGACGGAGACACCTCCACCTCCGATGAAGCCTCTGTCGACCCTTGAAGCACTTGAAGCATCAATTTGTTTATCATTGAGTTGTTCGTTATATTCAATTTGTTAGGTTTTAGATTGTTGATTTGTTTTTGATTTGTCATCCGAAATCGTTTGTTCTTGAAAGGGTTATTAGAGAAGGTTAACAAAAGACAACTGGTATTGAGAAAAATCACTATTCTGATAAGTTTTGGTCGGTTGGAGTGTTTTTTTTTTGGGACAACAAAAATGATTGGGGGTTCTAATCACAAAAATGACAAAACTTGAGGGTTTTTTTTTGTATAAAAGTCTCTTTTTAAATTTTGCAGTTTGCGTTGTGAATTATTCATTGAAGGTAGAATGTTGCAGAATATGGAGGAAAATTGGAAATAAAGAAGAATGGGATTTTGATTAGCAGCTGGTAGTTATACTATTATGAATGTTGATTCTAAGTTGTGAGTCAGTCAGTCAGTCAGCGGGTGATTTATGAGTTGTAAATACATTTGGTATTGTAAATCGCATGGACGCTCGCTCTAATGTATTAATCACTTACTTAAATTTACCAATTTTTGCAAATCCTCTGGCATTTGCTTTTATCAAAATCTGGCCTTGGGATTTTGGTAATAAATAAAGATTAAAGAGGGAGGTTGGGTTGGATGGCTGGCATGCATGAACTATGAAGGGATTAAATCTTTATTTGATATTCATAAATGGTATATTAATGTTGCAGATGGGATTTAAGAAGACTGCTATATTTGGTGTGTATACATATGTAAGTAGAAAGTGGGGCCAAACTTTACTTTGCCTCTGTCAACTTCTTTATTTCTTTTATTTATGTGTGTATTAATTAATTATTAAATTGATAGAAATAAAAATAAATGTTCACATCTATGATATTTGATATACACGCTTCGCTTCTTAATTTATCTAAGGAGGGTTGGTTGAAATAACTTGCATTTTTTTAACATTATTATTATTATTATTTTTTCCAACATATTCTGGCTATACCATTAAACCGATAACAATAGTATAATCCAGGTAACCTAAAAGAATGAGTTTGACACCATAACATTTTTATAAAAAAAAAAAGGAATACGAAGATATATATATATGGTTTGAGATAGTACCACTCATTATGTAGCGCACTAGAAGATAACACTCTTAAAATTACTTTTTTTGAAGTTTTTTTTCATAAACATTTTCTAATTAACATTACACAGATGGTATGTAAGTTTCACGCACATTACACATTCTAAGTGTATTAAATAATGCATCACATAAATGCACATCGACATATATGCAAATTTATGTAGTGTACGTTCGCATCATTCTTAAGGAGTTAGAAGATGTGAATGTATGTGAAATTTACATATGAATGATAATTAAAACATGTTTATGAAAAAAAAATTTCAAAAACTTTTTTTAAAAAGTGTGGTTCCTTGTAATCTTCTCTGTAAAAGGATTTTAAACGAGAGATCACTGAATTTGATTGTGTCATCAACACAATATTATGTGGACTCTATTTATTTATTTCGTGGGGACACTCACACTCACACTCCATGCTTAACATAGTTAATTTTTTGAAAATTAACATAACTTGTCTGTCAAATTTTGGATAAAAAAAGGTTTATACATCTCAAAATTGAAGTCCTGATAATTAATAAAGAATCATGCGTCTAAGTCCATCATGTATACGGACTTCTAGTTGCATGTGCACATCACGTGCATTCATTTTCCTATATAATCAATCCCCTTATGAGCAATAAGCATTGCAATATAAAAAAATGGAGCCTAAAAACCCACCCTCTCCCTCCTTCTTCTTCTTCTTCTTCATAGCATTAGCAATGGCTCCTCTCCCTTTGTTGGTTGCCCGACCAATGGTGGATCAGTATGGTGGCTATTATTATCCACCACCTTCTCAAGGTCAACAACCACAACCTTCTTATCAAAGTCCACCACCACCCTGCCATGAAAGTCCACCACCGTCTCAAGAAAGTCCGCCACCTTTTGAAGGCCATCAACCGTCGCCATCTGATGAAGGTCCAACACCTTCACAAGAAGACCAGCCACCACCATTGGATCAGAGTCCACCACCGTGTCATGAAAGTCCACCACCTTCTCAAGAACATCAACCACCATCATCTCATGAAAGCCCACCACCGTTTCAAGAAAGTCCGCCACCTTTTGAAGGCCATCAACCATCGCCATCTGATGAAGGTCCACCACCTTCACATGTGGACCAACCACCACCACTGGATCAAAGTCCACCACCGTGTCATGAAAGTCCACCACCTTCTCAAGACAATCAACCACCATCGTCTCAAGAAAGTCCGCCACCTTTTGAAGGCCATCAACCATCGCCATCTGATGAAGGTCCAACACCTTCACAAGAAGATCAACCACCACCATTGGATCAAAGTCCACCACCGTGTCATGAAAGTCCACCACCTTCTCAAGACAATCAACCACCATCGTCTCAAGAAAGTCAGCCACCTTTTGAAGGCCATCAACCATCGCCATCTGATGAAGGTCCAACACCTTCACAAGAAGATCAACCACCACCATTGGATCAAAGTCCACCACCGTGTCATGAAAGTCCACCACCTTCTCAAGACAATCAACCACCATCGTCTCAAGAAAGTCCGCCACCTTTTGAAGGCCATCAACCATCGCCATCTGATGAAGGTCCAAATCCCATCTCAAAGACCAATGAAAGTCCACCACCTTCTCAAGCAATCAACCACCATCGTCTCAAGAAAGTCCGCCACCTTTTGAAGGCCATCAACCATCGCCATCTGATGAAGGTCCAACACCTTCACAAGAAGATCAACCACCACCATTGGATCAAAGTCCACCACCGTGTCATGAAAGTCCACCACCTTCTCAAGACAATCAACCACCATCGTCTCAAGAAAGTCCGCCACCTTTTGAAGGCCATCAACCATCGCCATCTGATGAAGGTCCAACACCTTCACAAGAAGATCAACCACCACCATTGGATCAAAGTCCACCACCGTGTCATGAAAGTCCACCACCTTCTCAAGACAATCAACCACCATCGTCTCAAGAAAGTCCGCCACCTTTTGAAGGCCATCAACCATCGCCATCTGATGAAGGTCCAACACCTTCACAAGAAGATCAACCACCACCATTGGATCAAAGTCCACCACCGTGTCATGAAAGTCCACCACCTTCTCAAGACAATCAACCACCATCGTCTCAAGAAAGTCCGCCACCTTTTGAAGGCCATCAACCATCGCCATCTGATGAAGGTCCAACACCTTCACAAGAAGATCAACCACCACCATTGGATCAAAGTCCACCACCGTGTCATGAAAGTCCACCACCTTCTCAAGACAATCAACCACCATCGTCTCAAGAAAGTCCGCCACCTTTTGAAGGCCATCAACCATCGCCATCTGATGAAGGTCCAACACCTTCACAAGAAGACCAACCACCACCATTGGATCAAAGTCCACCACCGTGTCATGAAAGTCCACCACCTTCTCAAGACAATCAACCACCATCGTCTCAAGAAAGTCCGCCACCTTTTGAAGGCCATCAACCATCGCCATCTGATGAAGGTCCAACACCTTCACAAGAAGACCAACCACCACCATTGGATCAAAGTCCACCACCGTGTCATGAAAGTCCACCACCTTCTCAAGACAATCAACCACCATCGTCTCATGAAAGTCCGCCACCTTTTGAAGGCCATCAACCATCGCCATCTGATGAAGGTCCAACACCTTCACAAGAAGACAAACCACCACCATTGGATCAAAGTCCACCACCGTGTCATGAAAGTCCACCACCTTCTCAAGACAATCAACCACCATCGTCTCATGAAAGTCCACCACCGTCTCAAGAAAGTCCGCCACCTATTGAAGGCCATCAACCATCGCCATCTGATGAAGGTCCACCACCTTCACAAGAAGATCAACCACCACCATTGGATCAAAGTCCACCACCTTCTCAAGGTCATCAACCCCAACCGTGTCATGAAAGTCCACCACCATCTCAAGAAAGTCCACCACCTTTTGAAGGCCATCAACCATCGCCATTTGATGAAGGTCCACCACCTTCAGATGAAGATCAAGCACCACCATCGGATGAAAGTCCACCACCTTCTCAAGACAATCAACCCCAACCGTGTCATGAAAGTCCACCACCATCTCCTATAAATAATCCACCACCATCTCAGGGTCAAATTCCTCCACCCTTCCCTTATGGTTATCCTCCACCACCAAATACAAGTCCTCCACCTCCTCCTAGCTACCCTCCACCCCCGTCGTCTTGTGGTGATCATCAACCAACTCCTTCAGCACTCTCACCACCACCAACAGGATACCAACAACCACCGTATTATTATCAGCAACCGCCACCTGATCCAAAATAGTTGGAAGCCATAGATTTGCTTTGCTATTAATATTCTTAAGGTTCATAATTTAAGATCTTCCTGCACTACGTCGTCGATCGTTGATCTGTTATCATTTTAATCTTCCTTTAATAATTAACGTTTTATATAAACATGCATGCATGCAATTTAATTACTTGTATTAATTATGAGTTTATGATATGGTCTTATATTTATATATACGTACGTACTAGTTTAGGAACAATATATCTACTCATAAGTGATATTTTTTTAAGTACAATTTCAAACTCTACGTAATTTTTGCAACAAATTAAGTTGTAAGTATAATTAATGCAGGTTAAAATTATCTACTCTAAACATATTATAGTGAAACTTGATGACATATGATGGAAGCTAAGATGCAATTAATTAGCTCTATATGATAATTAAAAATGATAATTACCAAACAAAGAAAGAAATTTGGTTTTTTTCAATATTAACCATTTAAAATGTTGAATTGAGATTTGTTTAAATTTCATCAAAATTTTATTAAAAGAATTTACTATTCCTAACTACTTGTAATAGAAGTCACTACGTATACCACTATCATTGCGAAAAGTGGATCACAAAATATTAATATTTTATTAAGGTAACGTCGCAAAGGGTTGAAAAGTCGTGGTAAAAATTGCAAGGACATTGTGTCGTCGGAAACAACCTTAATTTTATATTTTTATGTGTCGACTAGTTTTTGCGGCGATTGCCATTGCAAAGTACATTTAGCGACAACTTTTGTAGTTTTCGTGGTAACTTTGATCGTTGCAAAAGACCTCTTTCTTGTAGTGTACGTTATATATTTTGTATTGTTGAACAATGTTACAAAAGTGATATATATTTTATTAATGATATGAAATTTATATAGAGTAATTAAATATATCTTTTACTCTTTGGACGTGAAGAAACATCACAACTTTAAGAGGTTAAAATATTTGGATTAAAATCATACAACGGATCCGAGAAATTGCACAGATCAAAATGAATCTAAATTAAAAACCATGTCACATATGTATCGGTTTATGTGACAAATCATATGTATGCTAGTAGATTAGTATGGGTTGAGTTAAATAATAAATACACACTCCTGCCACTTAATTTTTGTTAATAGTATACGAGACCTATTCTATTAGTCAAGCGCTAGCGCGTCCCTCTCTCTAAAGGGGCGTAAGCACTTTTTCCTTTGATAAAAAAAATAGAAAAAATATATATGAAGATAAATTATGATAGAAAGAAAAAAAAATAGGAAAAAAGAATAAGAAAGTTTGAAAATTACACAGATGGTCACTAAAAGACAAAAGGACGAAAATGCCACTAAGACTAACGATAAAGTTAACCGCCGTTAGTTTCAGGAACGAAAATGTTACAAATTTTAGATTTTAGGGACTTATAGTGTAATAAAATTCTTTCAGGGATCAAAACCGTAATTTAATATAAACCACAAAGATCATTTATGTAATTTAGTCTAAACAAAATAAAGTTCCCTACTTTGACCCAAAATTTCAAACGATTTTAAAATTAAAACGCCAAAAAGTTACGATGGATTATTTTTTTATTAGTAACTACATTTTACACTACTTGAAATGAAAGAATAAAAATATAATCAATTGGAAATTCTAAAATTGCTTCATCCATTTCTACCGAAATAAAGTTAATTTCCATAACTACAAATTTTAAATATTTGTTAGGTGAAGTGAATGACAACGATCAACGTGTCCCACATACACAAGACTTTAGATATTATTATATATTTTTTTAATCTAACAATCAAATTATAAAACAAGGGTTAACTTAGAACAATACAAATGTAACGGTATGGTATATAAACAATTTTTTTTCTTAAACATAAGGTACATTTATTTCACTATGAAACACTTTTTTAACGAATTCTATTGGTATGAAAAATTAGCCTCTATGTAAAAATACATCATATTAGAATGGAAAACTAAACAACATATACTATACGTGTAAAAAAAATTTCATGTACTGTATTGATACATTTGAAAAAACACGTAATTATTATACGACATTAATTAACCTTTTAAAAAATTATTAAAGTATAGAGATATTAACATACCAATATAATTAGTTTATTTTGTATCTTGCTTCATCTTTAGTCATCATATAGAGAATAATCAAAGGTTTGGTACAACACATGCTTTTCTGCAACATCATCATAAACGTTAAATCGAATTGTCGGTCTTTTATGAGCTGTAAATTCTCTTTCATAATTCTTAACTAAAGATAATTATATTAATTTCATATTATAAAAAGCTAGGTTGGTTTCTGGTTATTAATTACTCACACATTAGAGTGTGAAAGTATGTGTTTTTGTTTCAAATTTTGTGGTGGGAGGAAGAAGGTCGAGGAATCGATGTCACGAGACCCATCTGCCACCGGAACCGGAGGTGGAGGTGGTGGGAATGTAGCCAATCATGCTGAGATGACTACTAGTAACCATGGCAGTAATGAAGCTGTAGGTTCAGCAGTTATAATGGCAGGCGCAACGCAAATGTCTGATACAGGTGGGAGTGGGAGTTCTCATGGTGGTCATGGTGGTGGTTACAGCGGTGGTGATGGCGGTGCTGACGGTGGCTAATTAATGGATGGTATTGTAATTGGAAGGTTAAGAAAGAAAGGTTTCAATTTGTTGTTCTATGTAAAGATTGTTGTCAGCAACAAGCTGCGCTTTACATAATGTTGTTTTTTTTTTTTTTTTTATAATTATTTATATATTTTAATTTCTAATATGAAGTCTGATATATGTGTTAATCAGGGCCGGTCCTGAGCATTTTCATGCCCAGGGCGAAATAAAAGAATAATGCCCTTCAAAAAAATTTTACGAACATATTATTTGTTTAAAAAGGGGTCTTGACCTACTAAAGTTAAGCGGCTAATGTACAACAAAAGTATAAACTATTTTAAGGGGTTTGTGAACGTAGAAACATGCTCAACAATAGTATAGACTATGAAGAAATAAGATTTAAAACAACTAAACAAATTGTAAGCATAAAAAAATATAATACCTGAATGTCTTTTCTCTTATTCTATCTATTCGTTTCATCTTCTTCTACTAGTTACTTTATGAAGAGACAACAGTGAGCCGCACCTCTAATCAAAACATCTAGAACGCCACTAAACTCTAAATACTTCTACTGCATCAAAAGGGAGAGAAGTTGGAGATTCTCCCTACATGACATCTTGGACACACTCAGAACAAAGAAAAAGTAATCAATTTTGTAATTCATTGCTAGGTACCATCTTTAATGCACAAAGATGCTTACTATAGATTCTTTATTCATCAAATCTTTGACAAACCCACAAATTAAGGATAACAAAGCAATGATATTGATGTCATAGATGTTTGTAATTCTTTCAAAGGTACAACGTTTGATCCATAAAATTAGAAATCACCGATTCTTTGCTCATCAAAATCTTTGACACCCACAGTTCAAAGTCAGAAAAAGCAAAGATCTTAATGATTCATATAAGATATGAATTTGAATTCAACATATACATGAAATCTTTTAAGCATACCAGAATAAATTAGAGAGGGAAAACATAAACATACTAATATTATATGTTTGTGACTCATTCAAAAGTACAGGTTCAATGCATAACGATGAAAATTAGGGATTCTTTATGCATAAACTCTTTTGACACACCCAGAAACTGGAGAGAAAAAAAATTTATACACAAACAATTACATCAAGAAGAACACATAGGAGACCATCCCATGAACCACAAAACAAGACTTTGCTCCTAATTTTTATACATATATGTGTAAGTATATATAGATACAAATTAAACAGTAAATCCTATTTATTACTCAAATCAACATTCTAATACAATAAATGATTAAACAATAAATCCTACTATTACTCAAATTAACTTGCTATATGTAGTTCTTCACAAATGAACCTTGTTCAAACACAAACAAAAGAGCAAAATAAGTTGAAAATCAAGCAAAGAGCAATTAAACAGAGGCAAAATATGAACAATGGAATAGCATAGGAAAACACATTTTAGACAAACCTTTGGAAGCAAGTATAACAAAGGCCAGTCACAAGTGAGCTCGGAGAACGGAACATCGATCACTTGATGCAAGCGAGCATCAAGGCTAGGGCAGAAGAAAGTGATGAAGTAGGTTTCATTTGCGAAGAACTACATAGCGCTTTTGCCCTAATCAGTGAGCTTCCTGTTATTTTTACAAATAACAGGATCAATTGCTTCTGCCCTGATCGATCAATAAACCTTACTCAACTTACAGAGCGATTGAAGCGAGAGGAAAACACAGAGCGTTGATCGATTGAAGCAAGCATCAAGGCTCGAGGCGCTTGACCGATTTCCGAGCTCCGACCCTGCATCTTCGTTGCTTCACACTTAGATGATAATCGTCGATTATCGAGTTTTGACTCTCCATCTTCATGCTTGCTTGTTGCCTTGCTCCACGTTTCTTTGCTTGCCTGCTGCTTTGCTCCACGTTTCTTGAACCGGTCGATACCCTAATGGAACCTAGTAGTGGGTCACATTAGGCAAAAATATGATGCCCTATGATTTTCTTAAAATTCTGATGCCCTGGGCCCAAGCCCAGTCTGCCCTGGGTATAGGGCCGGGCGTGGTGTTAATTTGTTGTTTTTATTTCTAATTTTGAATGATTCAGTCTATAGGCCACATGAGACAAGCTATTTGACATTTGGATTTACAAAATTCCACTAAAAAAATACAATATGATGATTATATATGGAAATAAATTATGTAAAAATATCAAACTATATTTCGTTTAAATTTATCCATTAAAATCGTTGTCTGAAAGTCCCTTAAGTTAAAAAATCTCATGAATTTACCTTTTTATTTGTATAATCGGTTACAGTGATGGTACGACACTCCCATATCTGGTTTTGCACATATATATGGCACACCCACATGACGCATATTTTTTTGTTTATTGGATTTCTTATTTCTCAATTGTAGTTGATACTTAACAAACTTACTGAATTAGGAATTATTTATTTTCATAAGAATTATTTGTTTACATTATAATGACCGATTAAGAAAGCATGACCATGTGATAGATCCTCGTTGGGGAATGAATTCTCGTCCCCATCTTCAACCCCACTAGGTATTAAAAAATTAATAAGTTTACATTAGATTTCATAGTTTACTGAAAACCATATAAATATAAAATTTAAAACAAATTACATTAATATTTTTGAGTTACACACATAGATAGCTAACAGTTTATAATAAAACTAGAAAAAAAACTATGAGTACTTATTAAACATATAAGAAATAAAATGAAATAATATATATATATATATATATATATATATATATATATATATATATATATATATATATATATATAGATTGAGGTTCAATTGAGAACTTTTATGCATCGGGGCACCTCGAGGCACTTTTGTGCATCGGATAATCCACCAAGGGTGCACAAAGGGCATTTAGGGAAAACTAAAGACATGATAATTAATTTATTTCTAAAAATCATTAAATGATAATTAGGAGTTACATTTTGAATTATAATCTCATATTAACTACATTCCTCATTTTCCTCCTCATCTATCTATCTATCTATCTATCTATCTATCTCTCTCTCTCTCTCTCTCTCTCTCTCTAATCGTGTTCTTCATGATTTTTTTAGTGATAATGATTCGAAGACGAAGAATAACGATGATGATGAACATGAACAAGAGAGGTAACCGATGATAATTATGAAGAACATGATGCATAGATGGATGATGAACGATGAATAATGATAATGCATAGATGGATAATGAACAATGACAATGCATAGATGGATGATGAACGATGAACAACGAAAAATGATGATGCATAAATGGACGATGAACAATGACGATGCATAGATGAATGATGAACATGATGCATAGCTCAATGAAGAATATGAACGACAAACACGATGCATAAAAGAATGATGAACAAGTTGAACACGATGCATAAATGAATTTTTGTATTTTTTTTTGTTAAATGCATCTTTTTTTAACATGATGCATAGATAAACAAGATTAACGATGGAATGCATCGATATCCATCATCTTTTTTTGAATTTGTGTAATTTTTATTAAATTTGGAAATGTATCAATTGAATTTATTTGACATTTATTATTTGATTATTTGTTGAAATATTAAATTTAATGAGGTATGCACATTCTCCAAAATGCCCTTCCTTGTTTGTTTCTATAATGCACAAGTTGCATAAAATTGTCCAACTATTTACCCTTTTGCCATTAATCTAATCCATACAATTTTTTGATCTAATGGTTGATATGGGTTCCTTTGTACCTTGATGCATAAAAGTTCTCAATTGAACCTCCCTCTCTATATATATATATATATATATAAAGCGAATAACTTACAAATATTTGACAAAGATATTAATTTATATCAATATAGTAAATGAGATTGGGGTCGGGGATAAATTGGACTCTATCTCTATTTCCGGTCAACTCAAGGAGAATGAAATTTTTTTGCTAAGCCTATCTTTTAATGATTCTTTTAAAATGTAACAGTTGTTACAAAAATCAACAAGATATTGGTGGTTTTTTGTTATTTACATTTTATAACTTTAAATTAATAACGCAATCTTTAACCGACTATAACTAATAAACAATTGGTTTAAAAGTGGTTAGTGCTAAGTTATTTGTGCCTACACATTTTATTTTTTTATAAAATTATAGTGTCTTTCAAAATAAAATTAATCAAATAAATGGATCTTTTTATCGGATGGTATAAACTATCAAGAGAATGCAAGAATACTTTATGCATCTAATATCTCAAGTCTCAACTATAATACATGATATTTAATAAAGAAGCTTGAAAAGATTGATATTATATGATATTTATTTGTCACCTATTTGAATGACTAAAGAAATTAGGAGTTTAGCAGTGTGAACGTCCTCAACTCCTCATAATAATAATAATAATAATTCACAATGATTTAAATTTTAATTTGCTTTTCAAGTTGAAGTTATAAATTTATTCGTTGTATTGTGTATTATTACTATTATTATTTCAATCCGGTTTCTATCAAACTTCATGTCTTCATATGAAGTAGCTTGATAATTTGATTGATTAAAAGCCCAGACCCAAGCCCACATAAGAACATCAAACGATTTTCTTGGCCCATTTCTATTTATTTACTTATCCTATTGCAAATTCTTGACGAACCCCTAAAAGATAGTTGGTGCTTTGTCGATCTGATACGCAGCCATGGGGATGGATAATGCACCTGCTCAAAAACCTAGATGGGGCGAACTCGAAGAAGAAGACGATGGAAGCGATTATGATTTCTTGTTGCCGCCCAAACAGGTTATTGGTCCCGACGAACACGGTTTGAAGAAAGTTGTTGAGTACAAGTTCAACGAAGATGGTAACCGTGTTAAGATAACTACCACTACGCGAGTCCGTAAGCTCGCTAATGCTCGGCTCAGCAAGCGCGCCGTGGAGAGGCGGTCGTGGCTTAAGTTCGGCGATGCCGTTCATGAGGACGTCGGCGCTAGGCTCACTATGGTTTCTACTGAGGAAATCATCTTTGAGCGCCCTAGGGCTCCCGGTATGACGACTCTAGATCTGAAGTTTTGTATTATTGTACATAAATTTTGTGGATATATGTATAGCTGTATAATTTGTGCCTTTCTGAACTGGTAATTATACATGATTTTAGGAATTAGGTTACGACTAGTGCAATACCCGTTTCTTACTCTGGATCCCGCTTATTCTTGGGTCCAATGCCTCTAACGTAGATAATTTCTAGGTTGGAGGTGATGGATGGATTCAAATTCATTGAACTAAATTGATTCGTCGTTGCTCTAAATTCTTCCTCCACTTTTGTACTATAATTGTGTGTATTTTCTTTTGCGGTCGACACAAGTTAAATAAGCAGTTGCCCGTTAACAGAGAATTTACTTAAATGATATCTTTATCGATAATTAAAGTGATAACCCAATTTTAATTCCACGAACAATCTCATTCAAATTATAAATAAATTCATCAGATTGTTCAAAACTTAGGCGTGGTAGTGATGGAGCCTTGATATGCATGAGAGGATATTATATTGAAGAGTAGTTGGTTTTTGATATATGTGTGTTAATTTTTTAAGGATGTCTATATTTGTTAAGATTTCTTCTTAGTAAGTGTAAGTGCATGTGTGTGTATTCCACCTCAAGCTGACATGAGAAGGGGTGCAAAGGGTAACAAAATCTTGCATTGCTGTGGTTGGTGATAGCTTAGTTTCAGGAAATCTATCTAAGAAAAAAAAACTCCAAAACGTCTATTCTGGCTAAATTTGAGGCATATCGAAAACATGAACACAAATTCATAGCCTTCTCCTTCAATCAACGACACAAATGTTAATGTAGATTGTCAGAGCACATGAAAATGATGTCAATTTGAAGCCTGATAGTTGTGGAAGTTGATAGAGAATATGCTAACCGGGTCTACCCACTGGGCTTTGTGGTTACTCTTTTTGATTTGTTATATTAATCAATTGAATACCAATATCCAGCTTGTTTCAATATTCATAGCTTCTTGTTCTAAGTCCTCATCTATACTTGTATAAATGCTAAATTTGTTCATAACCAGCATGAATCATGCAATACTCATAATATAATACTGAATGGAATGCAAAAATAGCAAACTATTTAGAGGTATTTGAATGCAAAATCTACAAGCACCTCAAATAGTTTAACCTTACTTGACAATGATGGTTTGTTGGTGATTTGAAAGAAATTAAAATCAAATGCATATAGTATCCATCAACTTGTCACAATTCAGACAATCTTAAACAGTTAAACGTCCCTTTAACAATCTTGATTTTAGAAGCTGAATTCTCAGTGTGACAATTTAGCCAAAGTAACCTAACCTTAACTTGAGCTGAGGATTTATTCAATAAGTGTTTTTAAACACAAAAACATGAATAACTATTTACATATTTAAAGCCAATGGAGAGTGATTTGAGGGTTGAAGTGAGAAATCCATGAGCTCAGCCTTATGTGCAGTATTTGTGTATATATTTGATTTTCCTTGTGACTGAAACATATTTGTTGCATTAATTATGGGAGGAAGGTGTTCCTACGTCCTAAGAAATAACACAAAAGACAAGCTAAAATTGCTCTTGGAACCTGGCAGTGGTAGGAAGATAACATGAATTGTTTTGTTGGTCTGTACCGTACACATTTTAAAGCGTGGTTTTTTGTGAAGTTTGAATAGCAGTGAACTATCATAGTTTTCTAATTTCCCAATTTGATTTCACAATGTTGGGTATGTAACTGCTTTATCTTTTATGTGTCTTCTGGAATGAAAAACTACGGTTAACTAACATAGCTCATGAATTTGTGGAGAGGAGCTTCAGTTGTTTGTGAATGTTGTTTGTTATTGGGTTATGAGTGTTGTGTTTGTTATTCTCACTTTGGACCTTGTAACAGGTACCAAAGCTGAAGACTCCAATACAGCTGGGGATCCATTGTCTCAAATGTCGAAAGGAGGAGCTGTTCTCATGGTGTGTAGGACATGTGGGAAGAAAGGTGACCACTGGACCTCCAAGTGCCCGTATAAGGATCTTGCCCAGCCAAGTGAAGCCTTTGTTGAGAATCCGAACCCTGCAGATTCATCTGCTGCTGGTGCTGCTGGTGCCACCAAAGGAGCATATGTCCCGCCCACCATGCGTGCTGGTGCAGTCAGAACCACTGCTGGTGCTGACATGAGACGGAGGAACGATGAGAATTCTGTTCGTGTCAACAACCTTTCGGAGGACACCCGGGAGCCTGACTTGCTTGAGCTATTCCGGCCGTTTGGCAATGTTTCTCGTGTTTATGTTGCTATGGATCAAAAAACTGGGATGAGCCGAGGTTTTGGGTTTGTTAATTTTGTGAGGAGGGAAGAGGGTGAGAGAGCCATTGCCAAGCTCAATGGGTATGGTTATGATAACCTTATCTTGAGCGTTGAATGGGCTGCCCCGAGGGTAAATTAGTTTTTTTTATTTGCGTTTTGCTAGTGTTGTTGCATTTGGTACCAACATACAAAGTCTTTTGAATTGTTAAATGTGTTTTATGTTACTAAATCCTCAGTATAATGTCTTGGCAGAATGTGGATGTTATTCGGTCTTGTTAATTGTGTAGTGTTTCTGTTTTGGATATCGATTTGAATTTGAAAACATAAACTGGAATAGCAAAATAATATTGTGTTGTTTAAGTTATTATTGTTACTAAATCCTCAGTATAATGTCTTGGCAGAATGCATGGTTTTATTCTTTTAAGTATGCACATA
The DNA here is from genome assembly GCA_020465985.1 of Centrapalus pauciflorus. NCBI lineage: Eukaryota > Viridiplantae > Streptophyta > Magnoliopsida > Asterales > Asteraceae > Centrapalus > Centrapalus pauciflorus. Next base: position 172,382 of record JAANYP010009146.1, on the reverse strand, counting down.
AATAATGTCCTCAAATGTACGATAGTCTTTAGTTTTGTTTATGCCTATTGAATCAATGTAAATCTCTAGTTGCTCTGTCAAACTAGTGTTCAAGAAAATAATAACATGAACATAATGTTTTATATGAAAAACAATGCCATGTTATAAACAATGTTGTAATTACTTGCTCATACTAATGAAAAAGGTTCCGAGACAAATGAAACGGGCGATGTTTTATAGTGTTCAACCTCACACTCCTGACTCCCCACATTTAGACACTAAAAATGTCTTGGGTCACAGATAGAAATTTATATCTTCTTCATTTTATTGTTTGTTTACAGATTGGGTTTTGAAGCATTGGTGGGCATTTATGAGTGTAGTCTAATCCAGCGATCTCACATGGCCAATGAAGAGAGATTGTAGTCAAATGGCCTTTTGTTGTCAAATGTCAATGGGTAGTTTGCACCGTTTCAATAGGAGCAACATGTTAACTAAAGTTTGAAAGGTCACTAGACAGACTTGGACCAATCTTCTGAAGAGAAATTTTGCTCCTTTGGTCCTGCCATCGCCTCAATCTCGTCACACTTACCTTCATACTGTTCTCTCTTTTGCAGAAGATTGTATGTGTGTTGTTTTATGGTGATCTTAGTTAGGATCCAGGAGTCACCTGCAATCATATCTTGGAACCTACCTGACAATTTATGTTGTTTTTTAAACTTGGTTTCAGTTAACCTTAGTTAGTTGAGGATGCAATTTGATGCCCTCAAATGAGAGACTCGTTTTGAATTGCATGTATGTGCTATTTCTAGTGACAAATTTACAATCTAGTCCCATCCATCACGTCTATCAATGTTCGTATTTGCTACAGAATCGCATCAATTTCTTTCCATATGAGCTATCTACTGCAAGATCCAAACATTGTGTTCCTTGTTTTTGTTCCTCAAGTTTCTTGCCACTTGTTTACTTTGTATCCCATGCTCTTATGTTGCATTCAGTACCCGAAAAAAAAAAAAAACATATATCATTCATTGACGGTAGTAAGCTTTGCATGTGAACAAAATAATTCATGCATTCTGGTTTTGTTATCTGGGGAACGCGTAATCTTATACAAATAAAGAACATATTACCCTGTCTTTACAATAAAGAAATACAACGGAAAAAAGTATATCATTGTTATCCTGTTATAGAATCAAAACTAAGACGTAGGCTTTTGTGCAAAAACAAAAACATTTCTCACATATAATACGAGGATCACTATCAGTCTATCACTTCCTTGATGCCAACATGGTGTTAACGAATCAAGTTGAGCTTCATCCCAATAATGCTCAACCTTAGCTCCATGTTGGTTTAATTCGTTTAACCTCGTTTGTTTAATATAATTTAATTATATATATGTTATAGGGTTAAAGTTAGACAAATTCATTTTCTTATTTTTGTGATTAAGTTATTAGACTTTTTCGACTGTTTATGTTTCTTCAACATTTTGTTATTTAAAAGTGTGCCTATATGTATGTATGTATGTGTAACTACCAGGTCATTAATCTGATACTTAAACAATTAGCAAAAATTTCAACGATTTAATCGTAGAAATGGAAAAAGAAAGTTGTTTTTTTATATTAATATTCAATTAACCAATTACTTTACCATTAAGGTGATTTTTGTACACAATAAAGATTATCCATAAACAACAATCATGACACTTATACCCCTGTATAGTTTTTATCAAGTTTTCTTATCCACATGTTAAAGGGTAAAAATGTCTAATCATAAAAGTTTTAATAAGTATTAAGTTAAAATTATATAGTTTTAAATAAGACAAAAAGTATCTAATGATTTAATCATGAAAATATAAAACAAAATGTTGGTTTTTGTTCAATACCAACCATTCAACCCTATGAATATATATTGCTTAATATTTAATTTCTTGTAGGTCCATTATTATTTACTTATATATTATATATGTACTAACATAGTCTAATATACTAATTATATTACATTATAGTACACTATATACGAGTTAGTTTTGACTTACGGACTTTAATGTCGGAGCTCAAGCTCTTTTTTAACGAGCTACAAGTTAACTCAAGTAATTTTCAAGCTTCTTAGCAAGTCAATCTTAAATGTACCAATTCATTTATAGACCACAACAGATTTCACTATCATAGATATCTTTTGACATTATCTTTCTTTATATGTAGTATTTCAATCGAATCTTGGATGAATGGATGAGAACCAATCCTCCATGAATAAAAAACATTCATTGCATAGGGAATGTGATTCTTTTCTTAAATGTGTATACTGTTTCTTAAATATTATTTCCTTCATTTTGATAAGATGAACCCGTTTCACCTTTTGTTTTGTAACCATTAGAATTCAAACGAGATCGATGGCTTGCTACATATACATCTTTGTTACTAATTGTTAAAGATAAATATTTTTTTTTTTAATTCGGATAATTTTACTTTTGTTAATATCTTGCCAAGAGTTAACTTTAGTTGAAGCTTAACTCGAATATATTCGTACTCATGGGCAGACCTAAGTTATATTAAGGGATAGCACGGGCAACCGGTCCCCTTGTCATTAATCTCATTTTGTAAATTAATGTTTTTAAAATTTTCGTTTGTGCAATTGATGATCTTTCATTGTTGACAAATTTGTTAATCTATATTAATTAAAAAATTTATAACCTCAAATAAAATTGTAGTGTAACTTTATTTATTTTAACATGACAAATAAATAATAAATATATAACCAACCTGAATTTATTATGAACTAAATACTCATTAGCTTAATAAATAAAATCGAACCCTTATCTTTTGAGGCATTTATAAACAAAACCCAATGCTCACTAATAAAAATTCCAAAATACCTCAATTTATTAAACTAACTAATGAACTATTGATGTATTTTTAGTAAAGCATCATCAACTTTTGATGTATCTAGTGTTAGTGACTTTGAGATGAAATTTTAGTTTTGATTGTTTACAAACTATTAATTTAAGTGAAATTTAAATATTTTAGGTTTTTTATTATTAGATGAGAGTAACTAAGATTAATCGTATCCATTTAATTTAATTGGAATTTAGAAATTTGAATGTTTTGATTTGAAAAACTCGAACGTCACATGGAGCAATTGTAAAGATGCAACTTGTTAACTTTGTTTTATTCTTTTAATTAATTACAGTTTTTATGCATAAATAGTCTAGTTTAATTAGTTGATATTCTTATATTATTTCTGTTACATTGATTTAGCTATTCAAATTTGTTAGTATGACCCAACTAATCTAATCAATTAAAATTATTGAACTGATAAAACGACGACCATAATCATGCAACGGGCGACCTGAAAACCTGAGACTGTTGGTACTTTATCGTTGTGCTTAATAAAAACATGATCTGCAAACAATTCTAGCATGTCAAAACGAGGTCGAGTACGCAAGTCTTTCGATTTGCTAGAAGAGTTTTAGGTGGCGTTTGGTTCATGAAATTGAGTTTGATGGAATTGGAATTGGAGTTTAGCTTATTTAGAAATTTTGATAACTAAGACAAATGTTATGTTTAATGTATTTTCCATCAAATTTCTTTATTTATAGGAATTTGACAAACCTCCCAACTTATACATGAATTAAATTCCAACTCATATATTTATTAGATTCTAACCTATATCATTAATCAAAACTAAAACTATCTTCTACTCTCACCATCAACCATATTAATAACTCAAATTTAAATTTAAATTTCCTTCGAATTATATTTCGTAAACCAAACGGCACCTTAGCATGAAGGTCAAATCCTATAAGTATTTAGGAGGCACGTTTACCTTTTAATTATAAATCATTCGGACCGTTTTGTTCCTATATATTAGAACATTAATTTATGTTTATGGGAGTACCGACATATTTGAACAAATAGTGTAAACATTTTTTCAAGGGATAATTGCGTAAAAAACCTTAAAGTTAGACCATTTTTGTGATTAAAACCCCTAACCATTTTTTGTTGCACAAAAAACCTTAAACCGGTAAAATCATTTGAAATTAGGACTTGACCGGTTATAATAGGTTGCTATGCTTACATGTCACACACGTGGCGTCCACATGGCAAACCCGACTTACGTGGCGCCTACGTGACACTACATGTATAATTCATTAAACTGAATTTTTGCATTAAAAACCCTGAAATTGGTGACTTTTTCGATTAAAACCCTTAACTATATTTTTCTCACCTCTAACCAACAATAATATTTACATTTTCTCTTTTTCTCTACCTCCGGCAACTCCGATTACTGTATCTCCTCTTTATGTTCAGTGTTGTTTATTTTATGTATGTTCGATTAACTTTTCCCGTTTAATCTTGAATTTTAACTTCAATTGTGTCGATGGAGAATCGATTTCATTTTGTGTTCACGAGTTGCATTTTTAGGTTTAGCTTTATGTTCAATTTCATTTATTTATATTCCATTTTAGCATCTGAATATGATCAACCAGAGCAGTGAGATTCGTTAGCCTAGAGGGTGGAGGTTTCATTGGGAAACGAATTCTTTGTTTGATAAATAAAAGTTTAATAAATATCCATGTCATCAAAATGCAACAAGTGAATACTCATTTTTAATTATCTTTGTTGGTTGGAGGTTTTTTATCAAATTAAAAATGATTTGGGGTTTTAATTGAAAAAACTAAACAAGTTGGAGGTTTTTTACGCAAAAATCTATTTAAAAGTTTTACACGTCATCAAGTTGCAACCGGCTAAACCGGTTGCAAGTCAGATTTTTTGAAAAAATGGCAAATTTACAAAGTTTTCACCAGTTGGAGGTTTTTTGTGCAATGGAAAATGGTTGGGGGTTTTAATCGCAAAAATGGTCCAACTTAGAGGTGTTTTGCGCAATTTCCCCTTTTTTCAATGATACTAAATTACTAATTACAGATTTATAGGTTTCGAAGTTTTGCTACACGTGTTATCTATATATTACATTATATTATATTATAATTATATTATTATATTATATTGTAATTATATTATTATATTATCTTATAAAAATAAAATTTGTAAAATTGATGAATAGTGATGCTCGCACTAAGACAGCTCAATATAATAAGTTACAAGCTGATTATTATTTTTAATTTATATATAATATATTACTTTATTTTTTTTAATAATTTTTAATATATTATAAAAAGTTTGATTATACAATCATAATCACATTCTTTTTATCTATATTTCGTTATAAATGGTATAATTTAGAAAAATTGACAAACAGTGAAGCTCACAATCGGACAGCTCAAACAGACAGATAAACAGCTGATTTATTATATAATACACACAGGTATACAACTGACTTGTTTTATTTTTTCATATACGATATATAACTATATTTTATGTTATAATCTTTTACGAATTCAAATATATAATTATGATCGCATTAATTTTATCTATATTCCGATGTAAAATCTCTTACATTGATGGCTTATATAATTTTAATTTGATTTTATTACAGGTTAATTGGTTATTCTTAAAATTTGATTATCAAACGCACTAGGTTTTGTGATTTAGTTTTTGCTTCTGATTATTAAAAGATTTACACGATAAACATATATAAATAGTTAAATACTAGCGTCTAGTCCTACGCTAACTGTTGAATTTACAGATTCTCTAATTCATCTAAATATAGCTTCAATTTAGTTGTTGACCCGGTTGCTTTAATAATTTATTATTTGTTAATTTAAAAATTGGTTAATTTAATTGTGAAGTTTTATTGTTTTGGTAGTGTTTAGGGTTAAATTATTAATAATTATTTATCACATTCAAAAATTATAATTGGGATTAATTAAAGCATGTTTGTGGCTGTGTTTTGTCCTACTTGTATGTGTTTGGGTTATTACACGTATGTATGTATGTTGTTCCACTTAAGCTAAGATTTAGGCATTCTTGATTACGTGGTTTGTTTGCGTCATTAAACCTATGCTAATAACTCTTAGTCTGTATTTTATTTTAATCAGAATCATATAATCACTCCTACTCCTAACCACCCTCCTCCTCCTTCGATCTCCAAGTTGTTTGTTTGTTTGTAATTAATTATATTTAAAAAATAAAAAAGTAAAACATGTTTCGCCTTTAGCTTAAAATACTAAAATTGTGTGGTGATTAAACACCGTTGAAGTTTGGTGGACACTTGTCGAATCATCATCCAATTTTCACTAATTATACTTTTCACGTTTTTTAATAAGGAGGACGTACGTGTTTAAGACGGATGAGTTCAAACTTTGGTTTTTTTCTAATTAAAAGAATCTTCCATTACAATTTGTCAATTTCCCGGGTTCTTTGCAAACTCTCATAGTCTTGTAAGTTATCTATTAAAACTCTTACACCCGTTCAAGTCTTCAAAAAGAAAAAAATAGAAATAAAGACTAAGAAAATAAATATGAAAGAAAAAAAGGAAAGAATAATATTTTTGTTTGTATTCTTGAATCAGGAAGAAGGAAAGATTAATGTAAGAAAATTTATGTAAAAAAAATAAAAGTTTCTTTTTTTTTTTTGTAATTTACATAGACATCTTTTTACCAAACTTTTTTCCCCCCCACTTTCTTCCTATATATGAGAAGAAACTTTTGAAAAAGAAAACTTCTCATACTTTCTTTACTCTTTTCTTGCTTTCATTCCTTAAATATGATAAAATAACACAAATTTTTTTATTTTCTCCCATTTTCTTTTCTTTTCCTCCGTTTAAATTGGTTCGAGATCAGAGGGTTAGGTGTACGGGTGTTATTCGAGTGAGTTAAATGGTTATCGGGTTATTCGGTTCAGGTTATTTTGGTTTGAGAGTGTGGGTTCTTTGGCCGAACCCGAACCAAATAAGGAGACGAGGTAATCGGTTCCGGGTTATATGGGTATCAGGTTAATAGGTTTGGCTTAAATGAGTTATTTGGTTTTGATATAAAACATGAAATACTTCCCAAATTAGTTTAAATGAGTTAAATGAGTTGGGTAATTTTGGTACACGGGTTAAATGGTTTGGCTATTAAAATTGTGTATTTAAATCTTTACAGTTTTATATATAAACAATTCTAATTCTAATTAAAATTGGGAATTTAAAAAGTAACGAGTTATTTGGATACCCGAATAAACATGAATAATACCCGATCTCCGAACTGAAATTATTATTCGGGCACCATTTAACCCGATTAACAAAACCGAAAACCGAATAACCCGACCCAAATAACCCGTTTAAGATTCAGTTCGGGTGGGTTATTCGGGTTTGATAATTTTGCACACCCCTGTTTAGGTGATGTTTGGTTTGTGTGATGAAATTCGATGAAATTGGAATTTAAATTTAGCTTGTTTAGGTTTTTGATAACTAATGTGAAGGCTAAACTTTTCCATAAAATTCCTTGTTTAAAAGAAATTGACATTTCTTCCGACTAATACATGAATTAAATTTCAACCTATACAAGAATTAGATACCGACCTACATCTCTAACTAATACTAAAAACCATATTCTATCTTCACCATCAACCACATTAAAAACTAAAATTTAAATTTAAAATTCTTTCGAAATTCATTCCGTGAACCAAACACTACACTAATTAATTAAGAACTCATATTTTTATAAATCTAAAAGGGTTAAAGTCACTGAATATTGACGTACTTTTATGCATCAATACGATACACAAACTTTTTTTTGTTATCCATATGGTATGCATTTTAGTTTTCCAATTCAATATGATACATTTTTACATAGTCCAGTTTTTCTTACAAATAGAACCTGATTTTTCAATCGGACTTTATGTAGAATTATACCATATTCAAATGGAAAATCAAAGTACATGTATCATATGAGTAAGAAAAAAAGTATTTATATCATATGGCTAGAAGCCACAAAACTTTCGTAAAATTTGTAATTTTTAAAGTCACAATTGATGTTATAATACAACATATAATTAGGAGTGTAAATGAGTGAACCAGAAATTAAAATTGTTAAGGATTTGAGTTGAGCTCGTTTAAAAGTACGAAAGTTTGAGTATCATGTTCCAAAGAAGTTAAAATATAGGAAAAGAGAGCAGGTGTGGAGGGCTGGGTCTTCTTAATCTGTGACCTAAGCCACGTGTCCTCATCACTCTTTCGCTACGTTCCTCTTAATTATTGGACCCCCCCTCACTACTCACTACTCACTATTTTTTTTTTTTTTTTTTTTTTTTTTCAGTTTTACCTCCACAAATAACCTTTACCTTACTTTTATTATTAACCATTCCATCTTTTAACAAACATATATTTTCATTTTAATAAACATATAATTGCATTCACACACTTCTTGATATTTCTACAATACAGAAGAGCTAAAGAATTTAGAAATAATATTGAGAAGTATGACTTTGAATATTTCTAGTAAGGACTTTATTCATTGGAGTATGGACCATAAGGATGAGTTTTATGTTGGGAAACTCTCAGCTAAGTTACAGTCTCTTATTCCCGGTTTGAATGGTGGAAACGTCAAAAGTTTCTGGTACTCTTTGATTCCAATTTAGGTTAATCTTCTAACTTGGCAGATACTAAACAATGTCATTCCCACTTGGATTAATTTATCCAGGAAAGGTGTTATTGTTGACCATCTTAGTTGTCTTTTTTGTAAAATGAAATGGAGGACATTGAACATTGCTTTCTCAAATGCCAAAGAAAATTTGGAGCTGGTGGAAATGTTCTGGTGATTTGTTTGACTCGTTTGCTACATTCAAATCGACTACCTTTTGCTATAATGTGTGGAAACCCTAGATGAGTGTATTGCATTCATCTCATTAGAATAAATAGAGTACATATTTACAATGGAGACCCCTACACTATACATTATTTAACACACCCCCCTCAGTCGCAGCTGGAGGAGGACTAATGCTAAGACTGGACTTAAATTGTAAAAACAGTTGTGTAGGAAGACCTTTAGTAAAAATATCTGTTAGCTGATGAGATGAGGGCACATGCGACACACGCACTTGCCCCAAAGCAACACGTTCTCTTACAAAGTGTAAGTCAATTTCCACATGTTTGGTTCGCTGATGCTGTACTGGGTTATTAGCTAAATACATGGCATTTACATTATCACAAAAAACAACTGTGGCACGTGAAAGAGGTAGATGTAACTCAATCAAAAGATTACGAAGCCAGGCAGATTCGGCAACAACGTTAGCAATACCACGATATTCAGCTTCGGCACTTGAACAGGACACAACATGTTGGCGTTTAGATGACCAAGACACAATATTGTCACCCAGGAAGATACATAACCCAAAGGTGGACCGGCGTGTTTCAGGACAACCGGCCCAATCAGCGTCAGTGTAACATACCAAACAATTAACAGAGGATGGGCGGAGAAAAAGACCATGAGTAAGGGTACCCTTCACATAACGAAGAATGCGTTTAAGGGCATTCAGATGTGGTTGGCGAGGATCGTGCATATACAGACATATTTGCTGTACAGCATATGTGATTTCCGGACGAGTGATCGTGAGGTACTGTAAAGCACCCGCAAGACTCCGATAGAGAGTCGGATCATCGACTGGTTTGCCAGAGGAGGGTAGTTTGGACTTTGTCTCAGCCGGAGATGAGCAAGGATGACAAGTGTCCATGCCAGCACGTGAGATGATTTCTTGGGCAAAAACTGTCTGGGACAGAAAAAGGCCCGAAGAGGAGCGTATAGCGGAGACCCCTAGGAAGAAGGAGAGAGCGCCAAGATCAGTCATTTTAAACTCAGACGAGAGACGAGAGATGACATGATTGACCAGAGATTGGGAGGAAGCGGTAAGAATGATATCATCTACATATAGTAATAGGTAGATTATATCACGACCGTGATGATAAACGAAGAGAGAGCTGTCAGATTTGCTTGAATGGAAACCGAGGGAAGAAATGAAGACAGCGAAGCGATGAAACCAAGCACGGGGAGCTTGTTTGAGACCATAGAGAGCTTTTCGTAGACGACAGACATGCTGTGGGAAAGAAGGATGAACATAACCAGGTGGTTGTTTCATGTAAACTTCTTCTGATAGTTCGCCATTGAGAAAAGCGTTTTTAACATCAAGTTGATGAATCGGCCAGTTGAGAGAGATGGCAATACTTAGGACCATCCTGACAGTGACGGGTTTGACAACAGGACTGAATGTTTCGTCATAGTCAAAACCAGGCATTTGAGAGAAACCTTGAGCAACCAGACGACCTTTGTAACGCTCAAGACGACCCTGACTATCAAACTTATGGCGATATAACCAACAACAGCCAACAATGTTGACTTTTGGAGGAGGGGGAAATAGATCCCACGTGTGATTGGAGAGAAGGGCAGACATTTCATCATCCATGGCTGCCTTCCAATTTAGATCATGGATCGCCTGAGCAGAAGACTTGGGAATTGGGGAAAGAGATTCAACTGCTGACATATTCAAAATTTGGCGAGGTTTGAGATTGCCAGTACGTGATCGGGTCGTCATGGGATGGGTGGAGGTAGGGGCCGGAGGTGGTGAAGAAGAGATAGCTACAGGTGGAATTGGGTCAGAAGAACCGTGCGGAGAGTGAGGAGCAACAGACGAATGAGTTCGGTCATCGGCTGTAGGGGTATCGGTAGAGGGAATGAGCGAGCCACTAGAAGTGGGCTCAGTAGGAGAATTAGCAGGGGGAGCGGTGGATGGAGATGCAATAGGATCATTAGGTATCACAATGGGTGTTGTGACGTCGTCAATGAAAGCATCATACTCAGAGGGAGAAGGTTGGACATTGAACGAAGAATATGGAAAGTGATCTTCATCAAAAATCACATGACGGGAGATAAGAATACGGTGGGTGACTAAGTCATAGCATCGATGACCTCGATGACAAGGGGAAGGCCAGAGGTATACACAAGTAGTAGAGCGAGGGGAAAGCTTGTTTGGGGCTGTAGAAGAGAGATTTGGATAGCAGAGGCAACCAAATACACGCAGGTGTGTAAAAACCGGGAACGTGCCGTATAAAATCTCACAGGGAGTTTTGGAGTCCAGAGTAGTAGTGGGAAGAATGTCCAGGAGATGAACAGACATATTGAGAGCTTCGACCCAGAATTTTGGGGGAAGAGAGGCTTGAAACAGAAGGGTACGGAGCACATTATTGATTGTGCGAATGGCTCGTTCAGCTTTGCCATTTTGTTGTGACGTGTACGGACAAGAAAAGCGAACTTTATTCTATGTTTGTGAAAAAGGTCAAGTAATTTACTATTATTGAATTCACGTCCATTATCACACTGAAAAGATTGTATATCTGTTGTAAACTGATTTACAACATAAGCACGAAAGGTAGTGAAGACTTGAAAAACGTCAGATTTCACACGTAATGGAAACACCCATAAAAAATGAGAATAATCATCCAAAAAAAGTATATAATATTTAAAACCACTCAAACTAGTAATAGGAGATGTCCACAAATCAGAATGAACCAGTTCAAAAATACGTGAAGTCTTAGTTGTCGACTTTGAAAAAGACAAACGACAATGTTTACTAATTGACAAGCGTGACACGTAGGCAACATTGCATTTGAACAGGAAATAAATTTACGAGAACGTAAAAAATTAAATGTAGAACTGCCCGGATGACCAAGACGGCGATGCCATATATCAGGAGACAAGGAGACCATAGCAGTGGCAGAGGACACAGATGACTGAGAAGGCTCGAGAACAGGGTAGAGATCACCAGTGCTGTCAGAACGATGAAGAAGATGTCCTGTATTAAGATCCTTTATGGAGAAACCAAAAGGATCAAATTCAACAGAAACCCAATTATCAAGAGTGAATTTGCGCACAGAAATTAGATTCTTAACCATTTGATTAGAAACAAGAACATTTTTCAGTGCCAAGTTGTTTTGTGATAAAGGAAGAAAGGTATCACCAGTACAAGAAACCGGAAGTAAAGTACCGTTACCAACCATGATTACTTTTGACTTGCCACAAGGTTTAAGAGAAAGTAGATTACCTTGGTTGAATGACATGTGGGAGCTTGCACCAGTGTCCATGTAGTAGTTGTTATCCTGATTCTGTGGAGGCTGCTGAATCGTCATCGAGCTGAAGAGTGAAGCTAAGTCTGTGAACTGAGGCTGAGCAGCAGGAGCTGGAGAGACTGATGGAGGCGCAACGTATAAGGCAGATGGAGGATGTGTGCCTGTATGATTAGGCAGCTGCGGACGATAGTGCTGAGAGGCCTGAGATTGCTGATGTAAGGCATTCTGGAGAAGCTGAAGAAGCTGGTTGTTGAAAGCTGGTGGAGCACTTGATTGACCTGCATCACGAGAATTACCTGTAAAAGAAGCAGTAGCATTAAAAGATCCCCCTCCCGTATTACCCTTTGAGGCACCTCGTCCCATGTTTCGATTTCCCCGAGTATTTTTATTTTTTTTCTTTATTATTATTATTAGTACTAGACGAGGAATAAAGGGCCGAGCTGAGGGAAGGTTGGGGTTCAATGGTAGGCTCAGGTTGATCTTCACGAGACTCATGCAACAGTAACATATTCTTGGCTTCAAGAAAGGTGGGAAAAGGTTTGGTGTGTGTGATGACATCAATTAAATTTTGATAGGATGAGGGTAAATTCTGTAGAATTTGCAACACAAGATCCTGATTAGTAATTTTAGTGTCAACATCAGCTAGGGAATTAGCTATATCTTTTAGTGTGTGACAGTAGTCAGTAATGGAGAGAGCACCCTTTTTGGTGTTACGAAAAAGAGTTTGAAGTTGAAGGCTGCGGGATAATTTGTTATTCAAGAAATGAGCATCAAGTGCCTCCCAAAGGTCGTGTGCAGTGCAATTATCTTTGGTGATGAGATTGAGTAAGTTAGGTTCACAAGTGGAATAAAACCATGATTTAATACGCGAATCTATAGCTTCCCAATCTTCATCATCAGAATTTATGGGTTTTGATTTTCCAGTAATATGACCCATTACTTTTGCACCTTTACACACGTCAGTAAATATTCGACGCCACAATTTATAGCGTGAACCATCAGTGGTTAATTTAAAACTAAATTGGGGATAAACATTACCAATAGCAAACACTAGTTGGGAGGCTGTGGGATTAGGTGTAGTGTTTGAGGGGTTTCTTGTCATGACACTAATTATAATAATAAATGGGAAAAATAAAGTTGACAAGGAAAAGGAAACTGGAAAGTGCTCACAGAGATCTAATGAGGCGGCAGAGGGATTCTTTAGGGCAGCAACCAGCTGCGGCTGATGGGCGGCAGGAGGATGGCTGCTGTTGAGAGGTGATGTCGGCGCAGGAAGGTGGCAGCTGGGCAGAGCTACGGCGGAGCAGTGAAGCGGCCGGCGCTGGAGGTTTGAAAGAGGGCGGCGGCGCTGGAGGTGCAGGTCACAGACGGCGCAAGGAGGTGCTGGTGGTGTGAGCGCACAAGGAGGCCGACTGCAGCTGGTCAGGCGCAGGGCACGCGGAGATGGCAGCAGCGGCTGAGAGGCAGCAGTCGGCGGCAACGGTCAGCAGCAAGTGTGGCCGGCGGCTGAGGAGCAGCAGGCGGCAACAGATGCAGCGGCTGAGGGGAGAAGGCGGCGACTGGAACCTTGTGAAGGCGGAAACGTGACCGGCGGCGACTAAGATTACCGGCGGCGGCTAGGGTTGCCGGAGGTCAGTGGACCGGAGAAACACAAAAAAAAAAAAACCTAATATCAAGGATTTAGGGTTAGGTTTGATACCATGCTATAATGTGTGGAAACCCTAGATGGGTGTATTGCATTCATCTCATTAGAATAAATAGAGTACATATTTACAATGGAGACCCCTACACTATACATTATTTAACACCTTTCTTAATGGAAATAAGAGGAATTGCATTACAACTTTTAAAGGTATTATTATGGTCGCTTGGTCGGTGATTTGGAAATGGAGGAATAAAATTCTTTATGCCTCGCAGGAAGATCGTGGAAATGTTACCGAGTTGGACTTGTTTCCTTGGGTGCAAAGACTTGCTGGTATTTGGTTTGAAAATAGGAGCTTGTATTCAAAATTTAATGGATCATGTTGGATTAATAATTCGTTTTTGTATGTTTTCTAGAAGAGTTTTGATCTTGTGGGTTGAAAGTGGGTTTGTAATCATGGAAATTCCTCCAACTTAGAGACTTCCTACTTTTTTTTTTGTTAATAAATCTTTGCCTTTCGAAAAACAAAAATGATTTGACTTGTAAATTCAATCAGTATTCTTGATAATATTGAAGGATGCTGGATATGGTTTGAAAATCATTCGAAAATTAACTGCTTAAACACACATTTTGATGAATACTATATACAAATCTTTTTGTAACTCATACATACATCTTAATCAGTTATTCAGATGATGAAGGCACATCAAGATACACAATCAATTTTATAGGATAAAAATCTTTTCATTTTTAGAATTTCCATTCTATTAAGAAACGTCTCGTTTTCACATAATATATAAATAAATAGTTTTAATTCCGCTTATGTTTACAACTCAATCTCGTACTTGAGATTTTTGCCACGTACACATATCTTTGACACTTACCACATGCGCCTCAGAATATGAATTGGGACCTTAATTACACGTGGTCGTATCTTCTTCATCCACGCTTGCCGCCCTAAAACATTCGATACTCTCTCGTATCACCAAATAATCCTCTATGGGCCACCACTCTGTTGCTTCCTTGATCCAAACCAAAACCCAAACCCAAACCCAAACTTAAAGTCCCTCTTGGCCTCCCTTTATTGTTTATATATATATATATATATATATATATATATATATATATATATATATATATATATATATATATATATATATATATATAACACACCTTCAATAGTTCAATTCTCTATCAATTGCTTCCATTTTGATTTCATTTTACAATAACATTTGATTTGCTCACTCGTTGGTTTGGAATGGCGGAAGTATGTCGTGGTGTTGTGACGGAGAAAGAGGTGTCGTCATCAGGATCAGGCGACTCCAATTCAAGAGCTGCCACTGCCCGCCAGAAGAGGATGGAGATAAGAAGGGTTAGGTTTGTTGGAAGAGGACAACCGATTGTTAACGCTAATGGAATTAAAAAACCCAGGTTGACAATCTCACCAGCGTCCTTCAGTCATGGACGCGACGACGCCCTCGAGAATTCTAATCAAATTAAATCAACATCAGATAATAATGATGATAAACTAGGTGTTGGGATCAAGGCTCCATCGACTACGGGTCGTAATTCAGGATCAGACGATGGTGTAGTGATCCCTAAATTCGGAGTTGCTTCGGTGTGCGGATGGCGGAGAGAGATGGAAGACGCTGTCGCCATTCATCCTTCGTTTTCTGATCAAACAGATAATATGCACTTCTTTGGCGTCTACGATGGCCATGGTTGTTCTCACGTACGTATGTTTTATAATTATATAAGCCATCCATCCTCCACTTGACTAAATAATTAATTATAGGAAAAAGTTATTTATATTAATTGACGATGTACGTACGTTTTGAATTATTTTAGGTGGCAAGGAGGTGCAAGGATCGGCTACACTTGTTGGTGAAGGAAGAACTGAACAAGAAGACAGAACCAATCGAGTGGAAGAAGACGATGGAAGAAAGCTTCAGACGAATGGACGAGGAAGTAAAAATCTGGAACCAACAAGCCGGCGGCGGCGATTGCCGGTGTGAGCTTAAGACTCCGGAGTCATACGGGGTCGGCTCTACGGCGGTTGTTGCAGTAGTGACTCCTGATAAGATCGTTGTTGCAAATTGTGGTGATTCAAGAGCGGTACTTTGTCGAAACGGCATAGCAGTGCCTCTATCAAATGATCATAAGGTAATTAGCTAAATAGATAAAATTAATTAAGTTGATGGATCAGTTGTGAGCAATATATAACGTTTGCATCCGAAATTTTGTAGCCTGATCGTCCTGATGAACTCAATCGAATCGAAGCTAACGGTGGGAAAGTTTTATATTGGGAAGGCGCAAGAGTTAGCGGAGTTCTTGCAATGTCTAGAGCTATTGGTAATTAAGTAGAATTAATCATATTTAGGGCTTGTTTGTTTACCTTATAATGGAATCATTAGGAGATCATTATACATTTGAATAACTTCTTAATGATTCCATTAAGAAGTAAACAAACAACCCCTCAGAGTATCAACGTACTTATAATATATATAATATGGGAGGATTCTTAAAATTAGTTGGTTGATTTTTCAGGCGATAATTATTTGAAACCTTACGTGAGTTGTGAGCCGGAGGTGACAATCACAGATCGAACGGAGGATGACGAGTGTTTGATACTTGCTAGCGACGGTCTGTGGGACGTGGTATCCAATGACACGGCGTGTGGACTTGCAAGGATGTGTCTGAAAGGGAACGGTCCTTCTACGGAAATGAAGAGTCCGCCGGTCAATGACACGTCCGACTACGACAACTGCGACACCGCTTGCTCAAATGCGTCGTTGCTACTGACGAAGTTGGCGTTGGCACGACGGAGCGCCGACAATGTTAGCATCGTTGTTGTAGATCTAAAGAAAGATGGGTCTTTGTGAGATGATGGACAATTTTGCAACTAGAATTTTTATACAAGATAGAAATTCGCATATGCAAAACTTGTATCAATTTTGTACAAAATGTATTATATTATGTCTGTTCTGTTGGACTGCTTGCTTTTCTACTTTGTTCAAGTTACAAAGATTAAGACAATATCACAATTAATATGTTAAATATATAAAGATAAATCACAGCCTCTAATAGACAGGTATAAACCAAGCAAAGCTTAGAAATTGAATTGAAACCGAAAGAAAAACAATATGATTGAAATTGTACAAAACAAGATGCACGATTGTTCATGAATGATGACCGTGGGCTTACAAACAGCCATCTGGGTATTATATGGAATGACGGCCCAAATACAATTTTACGGGTCCAAGATTCACTTTTTAAATTTTAATCCCCATGTATTTTCTTTGGAATATGGAAAACAATGATATGAGATTAGAACTATTTTCCCAAACACACACAATATGTATAAAATCTTCAACTACAAGATAATTCTTATTATGAACCGTATTCTTCTTATGAAATATTAATTCCTATCTAGGTTTACCATACAGTCTTCTTATGAAATATTAATGTTTGAATAATGTGGACTGATTTTAATAAATCTTTCTCAATTATTTACTTCTAATATATAATGAATAAGAAAGATAAATGAATAAATTTGCATTTATTTCTGTAAAAGCTAATAAGATGCATGAATCAAGTCACTCTTTTAATTCTAGGGATGTAAATGAAACAAACGATAAGTTCATGTTCATTTGTTTGATTTTAGTTTAAAAAAAAAAAAAAATAAAAGAACGCGAACATAAACGAACGGAAGATTCTCTGTTTGTCATCGTTCGTTAAGGATTCGACTTTGTTCATGTTCGTTTCTTTGTAAAATACATTAAATAATAATGTATATTTATCTTTTTAGGTGAAACGTTAATACCATGTGACAATTTATGTTTTCCGTTACTGTTACTGTTACTATTATTATTAATATATATTTAACTATCTTTTCATTTATTATTTTAAATATATTTTATAATTTTTAATTTCTATTTAGATATATAAAAACCCATGATATACATGAGTCTTTAATTAACCTAGTAATAAATATTACAAAAATAATCATAATCAACAAATTAAATTAGAGATTAAAAAAATAAGGAGTGGTTAAACCAAATATATTTTTTTTAAATTAGGATGGTTATCTGATTAAAAAAAAACCTAATTCATTTATGCAAATAAACAACAGTAAACCGGTCAAACAGGTTACCGGTGAAAAATGAGTGCCTAAACCAGTAAAATTGAAAGTTTAAAGGGTAAAACAATTAAAAAAATGTAAAGTTTAGTGCTTTGTTCGGTTGGGAAGAAAATTAAGTGGTTAAACCGAAAATACCATAAAAGTTTGAATGTATTTTCAATAATAACCCACCCTTATTTGTCTTCTCCATTATAAATAATTTTGGTGCTTTTTTATTATTAGGGCATTTTAGATATTTAATAACGATAAAATAAAGGGATAATTGCAAAAAAAAAAAAAAAAAAAAAAAAAAACTTTCAACTTTTGTGATTAAAACTCCAAACCATTTTTCGTTGCGTAGAAAACCCCAAACTAACTAAAAATCAGTAAATCAAGGTTTATCAATGGGTAACCGATTGAAACCAGTTATTAATCCTACGTGGACCGGTAAATAACATACGTCGAATAAATTATAGTTGTTGAAACTGGTTGCTAAGTATTACACATCATTTAAACCCTCGTTGATGATGTAATCCCGTTTAAAACTTACAATTAAATTTTGTCAACGGGGGTTTAAATGATGTGTAATACTTGAAAACCGGCTTCAACAATTAAAATTTATGTCACGTAGTTTATTTACCGGTCCACGTAGGATTAATAACCGGTTTCAGCCGGTTATCCATTGATAAAACCTTGATTTACTGATTTTTAGTTAGTTCGGGGTTTTCTATGCAACGAAAAATGGTTTGAGATTTTAATCACAAAAAGCACACAAGTTGATGGTTTTTTATACAGTTATCCCTAAAATTAATTATATGTTAGATAATTAATAAATTAACAATGAAACATGTAATTAAGATTCAGTAGTGACATGCTTGTAAATTAAAAATATAATACATTACAGATATATGATATAATGACGGGTAGGAGAAGATTTGTTGGGTGGCTTGGAAGAAAATATGTGTAGATCGACAATGATATGATGTAGGTCGGCTCCGGTGGGGCAAACTGTATGCTAAAAATCTTGATTTGCTTGGAAAATGGGTTTGGAGATTTGAACCAGAAAAGTAAACCTTATGGCGATCCAAGAGTTGTCAAATCTTTATATGGGCCAGATGCATGGTGGTTTCAGACTTTCGGTTTTAGCTGTGATATGATGGCTTTGCATCGGTTTATGGTTTTGAGGGGGATTTTATAAAGTTAATTATAAGTTGATTCATAAGTTGGGTGTGGATATATATCTTATTTTGGGAGGATATACATATATAATTGGTGTCACAAATATTGTTTAGCGCGTAAACTATTATTTTGTAGACTTTATATATGCTCTCGAAATAAATTAATAAAGATTGAAAGATGGGAATCGTTGTTGGGTCTGTAGGGATGGCAATTTCAATTCACTGATCGATCATCAATTGGAGAGGTACGTGTAGATTATTTTTTGTGACATCATATATATCATCCTAGCTATAACAATACTTGTATATTACAACTTACAAGCTAGAGTGTCTGTCTCAAAACATGGTGAAATTATCAATTGAACGGCATAAAAACTAACAATAATTAAGAATCAAATAATAATAAAATATATATATATATAGATGATGAACAAGAACAATTTAGTGTGTCCGGCCGATATGAACAAAAGAATGAAATATAGGTAGAACGGATCGGAAGTTTTTAAAACAAAAGATGAAGAAATTAACCGTAAAGAACAAGAACGGTTATTTGTTTTTTTGCGAAACATATACAAGAGCTGAAAAGGATTGGAAATTATATATGAATACCAAGTCAACATTATTAATAAACAAATACCAATATATATATATATATGTGTGTGTGTGTGTGTGTGAAGATTAATTAAATAAATTGAATTAGTCAAAAGAATTTTCTGGTGGTTGCAGTTGCAGGACTCCTGTTGTCTGGCGAAGATTCTGGCAGAGGCTGTTCAACATGTCCCAATCTCAGCTCAAGGTCCAGTTGTGTGTCTGGCGATGGAGGTTGATGGATGTTGCTTGGAATCGCGGTGTCGTGGTGGCTGAAAAGTGGGAGTAGTGGTTTATTTAGATCATCTTGTGGTGGGATAGAAGCAGAATACGAGGTCCCTTGTGGTTGACGAGAGATTGAAAAAGGGGATGAAGTTGATGACAGTCGTGGACGGGTGGAAGAGGGGGATTCCACGGGTGATTGTTTGATCTTGACTTTGTTCTTGCGGTGAATGTTCATGTGGCCTCCAAGAGCTTGTGCATTTGTGAAACCTCTTTTGCAGAAATTGCACTCGTATGATTTTGGACTAGTTTCTGGGGTGGTGGTGCTTTCTGGTTCCATTGAGGGAGATGGAGGAGGAAATATGTAAATTTTAACAATCTAGCTAACTAAAAATGATTTGAAGGGTACTTTATATTTATAGTATAATATATATAGTAATTAAGACAATGATATGGCCTGCATGCAAATATGGAATTAAGTTTTGCCGTCGTACGTTATGTTTGATTACTATTCTAAAAATCCTTTATCGCTTTTCCATCTTTCCCAACACGCACACCACGTACATAACCGATGATGATTAATTAGCTAGTAATTACTTTATGTATGTTTGTATTATTTTTTGTAATTTTAAATTTTTGTACTTTACCATTTCTAGCTTATATATGAATTGTTTGCTTGTTAATTAGGACACCAACGGTATCACTATCATCTACACAATTAATTTGCTTGTTAATTAGGACACAATTTATGTGCAAGTAGTACAACAAAAGTAAAGAAAGTGCCATTTTTTTAAAGATATATGGATTTAGCAAGAACCCACTTGAGCTACTATATCAATTTAGTTACTCTGAATTCATTTTATATATATATATATATATATAGGGAGGTTCCATTGAGAACTTTTGTGCATCGAGGCACAAAAGAACCTCCACTAGCCCTTGGATGAAAATAATGTGTGGGTTAGATCAAATGACAAAAGGGTAATTAAATTGAAAGTTTTATGCATCAAGTGCACATAATAAAATTCACGGAGGGGTAAAACAGGAATTATGCAATCCTTATTTAATTATTACACTTCCAAAATTAACAAAAGTAATACAAATTCAAAATACATCAAAATACATGCATATCGTTCTTTTCTTCATGCATATCGTTCATCTCTTCCAAAAATAAATCATGCATATCGTTCATCTCTTCCAAAATCAAAATATATCAAAATACAAACATGAATCGTTCATACAAACATAAATCATGCATATCGTTCATCTCTTCCAAAATATAGAGGGGGCTAAGAGAGAGGAGAGAGAGAGAGAGAGAGAGAGAGAGAAAGAGGGAGTGGTTTTAGGAAAGGTGTTAATGATGATTTTCATACCAAATTTATCTATTAATAATCTTAAAAGCATTTAAATTCAAAAATAATTTTCATACATTTAATATCCCCTAAATGTCATTTGTGCACCATTGGTAGATAGTCTGATGCATAAAAGTTCTCAATGGTGCCTCGATGCACAAAAGTTCTCAATCGAACCCCAATATATATATATATATATATATATATATATATATATATATATATATATATGTATGTATATATACATACATACACTGACTAAGTATCTTTTGTGAACACTTTATTCATTATGAACATTGTGAACAACCATAAAATAGTTTTGAATATTATGAATCTTGTTGAAAATACTACCGAACTCTTCTAGTAACCTATTAATCTTATTGGATCCTATGGATTTTATTGAATCCTATGAATTTGTCGAATTTTATGAATCTTGTTGAATCTTATACATCTTGTTATGAAAACTACTATGAACCTTTTAAATGTTTTGAATCTTGTTGTAGACATTTTTATGAACATTTTGAAATTTGAATCATATGAATCATGTTACAAATACTTGTTAATATACATGTTACAAATCTGGTTTGTTCGAATGGAAAAAATTTGAATGGTTAAACCGAGAAAGTCATGAAATGGTTAAACAATTTTAACATTAGTTGCAACTAACATTAAGATTCAACAACTAGCTTAACATCTTATTAGTTTAACAACGAGCTTATCGACGAATCTTAATATCTCGATGATAAGTTAACAGTTAATGATGATGTTGAATTTTGACAGCAGCTGCAATAACCTGTAACTTATTTTAAGGTTAACAACCTTAACAACAGTTCGTGCTAACTTTAACATCCTACATTTAGTTTCTTAGAACATATTAATAAAATTTCTTACTATAAGCAACCAGTTATGAGATCCAACTACAAGCAGATCCAACTATAAGTTAATTTTAACTACCATACTCAAAGAATTTATTTGGAATATATATATGTTAACCTTAGCATTTTTACGATATATCCTAAAATATATGTGGTATGATTTGTATTGGATGAATAAAAATGACAAATTAATTTTGCAAAATAATTATTTATAGGGCATTGCTACATGTACATCTTTTTTCCTTAATTTTTACTAATCGCATATCTCCTTACTCACATGATTTTTGTTGTTAATGATCAAAAATTAATCTTATCAAAATTGATTAACTATGGTGGTATTTGTTTTTTAAGAGGTTAAATGTCTGAAGTCTGAAAACCACGTCTGAAATTAAGAGGATGTTTTAAGTTCTGAAATTAAAAGGCTCTTAATTTTAATTCAGACAACTCTCATCCTCTTAAAATTCAGAGGTTTCAACATTTTAATTTTGAATTTAAACAAACAATCTTAATTTATTATAGATCTGAACTTTAGGTTTCAGATGTTTTTAAGAGGCTCTGGATGAAAAACAAATGGGACATGTATATTGCTAGATATATGCCTATATCTAATATAACTGTTTGGACGGAAAAATATACATTGTTTTAATAGCTGCCACGTGGCGACCATGCAAGACGGAAGACAAGTTCTGCTTAATTGGCTTTGGCTGGCCACAGCTTCCAGCTTGTTTATGCCTATACAGGGACAGGGTGAACCTTGCTTAAGCTTAACTGGAATTTAATGACAACAAACAAATCGTTACTAGCTTCCTCTTCCTCAATTGATGGTCCATGTTTTATTTTCCAATTAAATCATTAATATTTTTTGGACATCAATAAGACGTAAGCATTTCTGAAATTCCATCGCGCGTTTAAACGTTATTTTATTTTTCTTACATTAAATCATTGATGGTCCATGTTTTATTTTCCAATTAAATCATTAATACTTCCTCTTCTCATATTTTCGGTTAATTAAATGTAACTATTATTTTAATTTTCTTACATTAAACATTAGTTATCTACTTATCTTTTTTCTTAATTAATTAATGTTCATATATATATATTTATGAGTGGCCTGTGAATACATGCTGACATGCATCACACATCCATGCACCGGATGCAGTGCTGATATAATGAGTAAAATCAATACAAACAACCATCCAATACTCATTAATCATAGGTATCAATTCTCATAATATCTATATATATTTAGGCCTATTAATGATTAAACAAGATTATTGACATACTTACAAAGTTTTTAGTTTTAACATTATATTAATTATAAGTTTTGTTGTTTATTTATCATTTTACTTGAATTTTGCTTATTTTGAATATACATATATATATATATTTATAGGATCCATTTAAGTTTTTATTTTGGATCTCAAATATAATTTGACCAACCTTGACCGGAGAAAACCACTCGGCCCAAAAAAATTTTCACACAAAGTCTATGTATTAAAATTATCAATTCAAAGTTTGTTTAATTAGGAAAATTTTTATATAAACCATCAACCTATAAGTACTTTTTATATTGTCTTCGGTTTGTTTAATTTTGTCTAATAAATCTGGTATGTTGCATGTTACAACTAATTACCATTCGTATGTGGTAAACACGTGATATTTACATGACAAAATCAGTTCAGCTAGCAGTATGATACATGTACATGAACTTTAGTATTTTTCGATTAACTTTCTCAATCAATAATTTTATCTCAAAAACCATCATACTTAAAGTATTTTTCTTTTGAATCCCACAATCTAATAACGTTTTCAATAGAACTTCTCAAAAATATAGTTCAACATGAATATGTTTACATAGAAAGTTGTATATTATTAGGCCTCGGGAATTGGCTCGGTATGGGCCTCGGTACCGAGCTCGGTATTGGGGGAACACCGCCCCCTCACCTTGGCACGGCATGACATCCAAATGCCGAGAGAGAGAGAGAGAATGGCGCGAACGTGTGTGTGCAAATTGTGTGTATATAAAATAAAAAAAAGTGTGACAAAAGTGGCATTGACACCGTGTGAATGACATCAAAATGGCAAGTGATGACAAAGTTGATGTGACATTGATGTGACTGTAATTTTGCTTGGCATCAACGATTCCCTTGGGTCTTATGTTGATTGTAGATCCCACTTTTTTACCTATTCAGAGGTTTATGTCGATATAGATTTTTTATTTTCTAGATATCATAAGACCGCATCTTTTGACAAACAGTTATTGTTTTAACTCTATAGCTATTTTTGGCACGTAACTTATAAGAACTTATGAGAGCTTGAACTTATAAATTTTAAATAGAAAGGAACCTCCTTAGAGAATCACACAACCAGATACTTCAGGACATTTTCCTACTAGGCTTTCCTCTAAAGTTTGACAAAAAAAACAACAAACTTTAGGAAAAGAAAAAAATTAGGATGCGTTTAGCAAACGAGAATTTTCGGTTTGAGGTTTTTAATAAAACTGAAAACATGATGGTTTTTAAGAAAACATATATTAGATATGAGAATGTGTTTAGATGTGTTATGAACAGTTTTTACGTTTTTATTTTTCACTCCTCTTTATAACATAGATTTAGGTGACTAGATTGAAAACAAAATATGAAAACTTTAAAAATGTGTTTTCAAGTTTACATGTAAATTTGAAAACTAAAAACTGAAAATTAAAAAATGAAAACATCAAAAAACAATAGATCTAAACGCGTTTTCCAGAAACCACGAAAATTAATGACGAAAACAGATTAAGTAAACATATTATTATTTTAAATGGAAAAAATACATTTAGCACTGGACATTAGTGTTGGTGTGGCCAGGAACCTGAGTCTTGTCAGGGCTAGAGACATGAGCCTGGGTTGCATCTGTGTTGGTTTGGGTAGGAGCCTGAGTCTCATTAGCAGTACTGGACAATTGGCCCATAGACGATGAGCTTGTTTTGGAAGGGGAGTGAAGATTCAAAGACTCGTTCGACCCTTGATTGGAGTGTGGACCAGCTGAAGTGGCCGAGGAGTTGTTCAAATTTGTGTTATGGTTAGGACTCGAGCCTAAGTTATGGTTTTGATATGAAGCAATAGTTGATCTAAAGGTCTCATTTAGATTCAAAGAAGCATTCGAGAGATGTGATCTTAAATCATGTCTTGGATTAATCAGCACAGTGTTCGACTTTGTGTTGGTGTCTAAATTGGCCGACTCAGGTAATGACTTTAATTTGAAGTCCGGGCTGGTAACGTTAGCAGCGTCTGATGAGTTAACCTCTGAGTTTGAAATCTTATTTGTGGACTCTTCGTCGTTTTTCAGGAAAGAGCTCATAGCCTCTCTCGTCTTATCTCGCCTAGGACTTATCGTCTGTGTAATTACTTGGGAATTTTGTGCTAAAGCATCCATTGTTGCTAGTGCTTGGTATTCAGCATTAGCATCAACGGGTGGATGCTTCTTAGACTCTGCCACTGTTATCATGTTACTGGAACTTGGATGTTCATCTTTGTTTGGTTTGACGACATTACTTGTTGTCATTGAACTATTCCCAGGATTCGATATGAGAACTTCTCGAGGATGATCTCGTGATGCTTGTTTGTTAGTATCTGGTGTATGCTTGGATTCAGACACTGAAATATCAGCAAGGGAGATGTAAATCCATGGAGAAAACAATAAAGCAAACCCGAGACATATAACTTGAAGCATGAAATCAATGTTACACATAAAAATATTAAGTAAGATGATAATACAGTACGCCGTGCACGTACTGTGAAATTCGACATGTTCTTTACTTTTGTTCTCCGCACCAGCATTCGATAAACGGGTGACAGAAGTACATCGCAAATCAATTTCATCACGACGTGTCTTCCGGATCAGAGAATTTCTCAACTTTTTGGCCTTGTCTTTTACTTTTGCTAGCACTGATTTCTTATTATGGTGGTCTTCTTGGAGCTCATGATTCTTCTGTTTTTGTGGTGAAATTTTCGACCACTTTGAGCCTTCGCCTGTGGAAAAAAAGCTAATCGATCAATTCGTCCATAATGAAATTCTACATGATCCAAGAAAGCTTACGTTGCAAAAGTTGTTGAAAAGTCGGAGAAGTTTGACTTTTGGAACTTCCGAAGTGCAAGACGGTTTGATCATTTAGGGCGTCGACGGAGGTTCTCTGAATCTCATCTGCTTGCGCTTGGGCCATCGTCACGACTTCACAAACATATATGTATATAAACTCTATGATCTTGTTCCTATTAGGTAACATTGAGAAGAAAGAAAAGGGGAAAAAAAAAAAAAAGTGATCTAGTATTAAGCCTCATTTTGAGGCGTATTTGTGAACAGAAGGCCTAATTAATAATATGGATGGTCAATTAGTGATGGTGGTGAATCTTGTTTCATGTTACAGTCTCCTTTGGAATAGCCTTATTTGACTCACGTCATTCATATACTTGAGCTCTACCAGATTGCAAGATATATATATACGTTACGTTAAAGCTTGGCTCGAAAACCTCAAATTATATACGTTACACCAACCTAGAAATTTGCATTATCTTGCAACGTACACCTGATAAATTTAGTATATATGGCGTGGCGTGGCGTGGTGTAGTACGTGTTGTTCTTCTGCATTAATTTGTTTCAAGAGTAGCTATCAATCCAAGCAATGACGGTATTTAAATATTCCACCATTCTATCAAATGGCCTTTGGGCTGGCGGTAAGAGGGTGGAGTTAAAGCAAGAGGTCATGGGTTCGATACCTGTCGAAGACAAGTTTAAATTTTGGTGGAGTAAGTAAGTCTGGTGGTAAAGGAGTAGTTTAGGACTAGGAGTAGGATAGTTTGCCGTTCAAAAAAAAAATTCCACCATTCTAATTTTAGTTTCATTAACTTTTTAATTAATTTTTTTGATTGGAAATTAGCTTCTTTTCATGTTATTGTTAAACAGTAATTGTAATTAATAATTATGCCTAATCTACAAATAAATGTATCTAAAAAACACGATTATTATCCAATAAACTACAAAAAAAATTTATTTTTCGTTACCAAAAAAATCAATTTTAAGAACATGTCTCGTTAGCATTAAGAACATCAACATCAAATTTTCTTAACACTATAGTTCAACGAGGCCGTATGAACATATATATATATATTTGTAATTAGACTCTATGATCTATTTATAAAAGATCATAAAGAGATTAAAGACTTGAATCTATATAAGTATAAATAGATGGGGTTCAATAGAAAATTCATACGCTTCGGAAAACTCTGGAAAACTGACTCTGCACCACTGCAACCCGCCCATGCATCAAAACGACATAGAAGGGCATTTCGGGTATTGCAAATGATATATTATCTAATATAATTAAAATCTGTTTTTTTTTTAATTTTGGTATCCTAAAATCTCTCAACCTTTCTGATATCATTATTTTGAATTTCAAAATCATTCTAAAATAATGATTATACCGTGATATCTTCCACGAACGTAGCTACAAACCTTGAAACGTTGTTGGAAACCTGCTGAACCTTTTTCTGTTGGACGAAAAGCATACTGATTTCGAGTGAAGAACAAACATGATGGATGTTTCAAACACAATGGACGAAACAGATGCATCACGAAACAATGGTAAGTATGGTAAATCATGAAACAGATGGTAAGTATTGTAAATCACGAAACAGATGCATCACGAAGATAACAATGGTAAATATTGTAAATCAAAAAAACCATGAATGAAGAAGATAACAAACATATGCATCACGAAGATAACAATGGTAAACAGATGCATCACGAAACAGATGCATCACGAAGTTAACAATGCATATCATCAATGAAGTATTTTACCTTTGCAGATGCACTAAAAAAGCAAAAAACCATGAACCAAGTACATGATATTCGTACCTGGTGCTCTGATTTTGATTTCCTCTTCGAAGATGATGCATCCCCTTCCATGTCGAACCCTTTATGCGAACAATCCCTAAATTTTAGGGGGTTTCCTTTGAAGATTTGGGAACAAAATCGGATTTGATTTTTTGATGGTTATCGAAGCAGGAAGTTCGGGATGAGAGAGATGAGAGGTTTAATTAAGTGAGGTGGGTTTTTTGTTTCCAAAAAACCGATGCTTTTTGGAATGACCGAAGTACCCTTCCGCGCCCAAACCAGGATGCACCCAATTTCAACAAACTTCGAATTATTTACCATCGTGCCACCGCCCATTTTTGCCCAATTGCACCAAGATCAACGGTCAGATTGGGTTTCTGAAGTTTTCCGGTGCATGTCGGTTTTCCATTGAACCCACCCCAGTATAAATATATATGACATAGAACCAAATGAAAACTTATTTCAGTAATCTTATATAATTTAATAAGAATCAAACTGATATGCATCAAACAAAAGCTCGAGTAGATCGCTTTGAAAACCTACAAACAATCAATCCAAATTATTTAAGCTAAGAGAGGTTCAAACTCACTTATGCCTATGAGCTCAAGGGGAAGTAAATTTGTAACCGATGATCAACCATGTTATAACTAAAACTTTTATGATACATGTGACTTTTTATAAGTTTAAATCGGATCAATGTTTTTTTCTTCAAACTGAAATGGGAGCTTTCTCTAACAACAAATAAAAACAAAAGAACATATACATACACACACGTGTGTGTGTATCGTTAATACTTAATTAGTATTAAAGTTATAATTATGATCTTCAAATAATCGGTTAAATGATGTAAATTGTATCTATCTAAAACAAAGAGAATGAAGGAAAGATTAAAAAATATATTAATATTTAAAAGTTGTTTCATTGATTCTAACTAAAATATTGTTTTAATATTTGACAATGGCTTATTGTTTATGATATCCACTTATCCCCATTAGAAGCCTATTCAAATAAGTTTATATTTTATAAATTAGTTTGTCATCATCCCAACACTGTTAAGGTCTTGTTTATTTTTTAAGATGTTGATGTTTGTGGTCTGCATAATTAGTTGTAAAAGTCTGCAGTCACTAGAAGACACGGGAAGAGCTCCGGAGATGTTTACTTTTGTCTTTAATTTATAAGACACGGGAATTGAAGAGTTTCGCAGATGCGAGCAAACAGAAAAAACAAACGCACTTTCGTAACAAACGTCCTCTCGCGTCTTTGATTTCGCAGACATAAGTGTTTCACATATCTTCAACAAAAAAAAAACATGACCTAATGGACTAGATTTTTTTATTTTTAATATATAAATGCAATTTTCAGTTTTCAATTATTAGGGTGTGTTTAGTTGATGGAAAATTGATATTTGTTTTCACTTTCACTTTTCCAGAATTTGTTTTCATTATTACATTTCTAGAAAATTAGGAGAAAATTTTGAAAACGTGTTCACCACGTCCCTTGTTTTCACTTTTGAAAATTAGAAAAATGGTTGAAAACTCCTTTAATGCATTTTCCAATTTCTATTATAAATTTAGAAAATGAAAACATTTAGAAAATGACAAAAAAAAATTAGAATAATGTCAAACTAAACATGTTTTCAATTAAACCCTGTTTTCGTTGAAAACAAAAATAGAAAACCGACTTGTTTTCGTCAACTAAACGCAGCCTTAGTTGTCCTAGATATATAGCTCAAATTCTCATTTGGTTAAGCAATTATTATATATATCAAACGGGGTATTATTTAAGAAAAATACATATCAAAGGGATTTTTAGACATCTAAAGTTATATTTGAGCATGTAAATTATTGTTATAGTTTATTCAAATCTATATATATAATAAAAGAGAACACTAATTGCCACATGGCATCACCACATTGAATCTAAAAATGATAAATACATATTATTATTTACAAAATAATAAAATAATATAAAAGATAAATACAATTCATTATTTCAAAGATAACACATTTTATTTTTAAAATAAAATAAAATAAAAGATAAATACAATTCATTATTTTAAATATTTTTAAATAATTAACTATATCGATTATTTGACATAAAATATTTAAATCAATAATATTACATTTGAAAAGAAAAAAAAATAATGTTAATGAAGAACATAAATCATAAAGATTATATAAAAAATATGATATATTTTAAAAAGTATACATAATACAATTTTGATAAAATGATATAGAAAAAAGTATAATATTATAAGTTTACATATATTTAATGAAAACAATTATTTACTAAAAATTATCCACGTATCAACGTGGGTTCATAAACTGGTACATAATATATGAACATATATTTATGTGATGCGTGATATCATGCACTTTGAATGTGTGAATGTTAATGAAATTTTTATATTCTCTTTGTAATGTTAATTAAAGCATATTTATGAAAAAAAAATTCAAAAAAAAAATATTTTTAAGATTGATACCGGTACGCTGCATAATAAGTGTTACCCACTTAAACCTACACGCCCACACACATACCTATATAAAAGTGACAAAAGTAACACCACCTATGGTAGTCTAAAGAGGTGTATGAGTAACGCCCAATGGAGTCGTTGGTAGGGATGTCAAGCAAAATCGACCTCACGTCAACGCTATGTTAGCTTTGTCATCACTTGCCATTTTAATGTCGGTGTCGGTGTCATCTTGCTACACTTGTATTTTAATATATGTATATACATTTGCACACATACGATATTTGGGTGTCATTTTACCACTATGTCATGTCAAATAGTATGCAAGATGAGGCGATGGTTATTGCCAATGGTAATGGCCAGGTAGCCACTCCCGCCTAATGGTTGATAAAGATATCCACGCTGGCATTGGAATTCTGGATACTTCCTGTCTGGTGCACTTTCCACTTGCACTTTAACCTTTTTGGTTTTCTTTTCACCTCTTCCCAAATATCTGCTTTCAGTTTCCATCATTCACACGTGACCTGCTTGGAATGGTGTTCGTGTCTTTCCCCATCCAAAACCAACAATCATCGTCCAGATTCCTTGAAATCGTACAATTTTTTTTTTTTTGTCATGGGAGAGCAAGTCAGAATTACCGACTACGATGTCAGCGTTGAAGACGACGCCGCCCGAGTTTTTGAGTGGGAGGCTGGGTTGCCGAACGTCCACGACTTGCCGCCGTTGTCACAGTTGTTGATATCGGCCGACCTGGCCTCGGCTTTCAGTATCACGCCGGAGCCTCACCGAACTATGATTGACGTCGATCGGGCTTCGCGTCTCACGCTATCGACTCTCCAAGGGCAGTCGCAACAACATCTGCTGAATAAAATTCATGATTTCAAGTCGGTTAGTGATGACAGAGGAGAGGAAATGGTTGTGGAAGGCGAGGAGACCGTTGATCTGAGTCGAGAGGGTTTGGGCTCTAGGAAATTACGGAGAGTTGACGGTGCCGGTACCGGTGGTGCAGCTGAAGAGGAAGCTGACTCGGCAAGGACATCAAAGCGGACTCGTCTGGTTTGGACGCCTCAGTTGCACAAGCGGTTTATTGAGGTTGTTGCGCATTTAGGCGTGACGAACGCAGTTCCTAAGACGATTATGCAGTTGATGAACGTTGAAGGATTAACGAGAGAAAACGTCGCCAGTCATCTTCAGAAATATAGGCTCTATGTAAAAAGGATCCAGGGATTATCCAACGAAGAGCCGTCGCCTTCGGATCCCCTGTTCGCTTCAACTCCTCCTGTTCCTAAGAGTTTGCAGGATACCGGTGGCGGTGGTACAAGTGGAAATCGTCACGCTACAGTTCCCTTTCCGGTACCATACCCACCGCAGATGGTGCCTATGCCCTACCCACCACCACAGATGGTGCCTAATCCGTCTGGTGGCGGCGGACGATCATATCATCACGGGTTCGAGTCTCATTTACATTCATATAGCATGATGATGCAGCCAAGAGACTGGTCTGGAAACAATTTCAGTTCAGTTTCACCGTATCAGCACCGTATGACTCCTAACGATAAATAAAAAAAAATATTATGTGTCCATTTGGATAATTATCCAAGCAAAGAGAGGTGAGATTCTCGTTTTGTTATTGTATATACTAGCATGATTGGTAGGTTTATGTGCTTGCTGTATATACCTTTGTCTTGGCTTATTTGAATACTAATTTGAAGAAATTAAATCTGCTAGCAGCTATTTTGACACCAAAAAACACCAGCTTTTTGTAATTGGACCGACAAAGTATAGATTTAAATAGTACAAGTGAGTTGGAGAAGTGGTTTGGAGAGTTAAAACTGTTAAATTGGTTATCCGTTCTATTCCCACTATGTTACCATTGCAGTTGCTGGAACGGATCAACTTTGTTTACTCAAATATGTCTTTCTAGTTTCTAGATAGGCACTCCATTCACACATCAGGGAATCGGTAATGTTACACACGACTCTTAATGAATGAATTGTTGCTTAGCTGTTTGCATACAAAGCTTGCAATGTCAGTTGTCAATAATATTAACAATAAACTGGTGATGCTAGTCTTTGAGTGGCAATTCTCTCATTAATTTGTCCTGATTCAAGTGTCATATAGCCATAGCACAACCTTTGCCATCTACCTCGATCTGTTTTCGTGTGTAGGGGTACCACATGTTCCATTGAGCATTGAGGTGTTGACTATTTAATATTTTGATTTAGTGTTTACAGGGTATCTCTGCTTGTGTTTGTCACTCAAGTTTCATTGTTGATGCATGTGCTAGTTACTCGAGAATCAAGATATATTAGATATATCTTTATCTTAAAGTTGGTTTTGGGAGGAAGATAAAGTTCCTTGCAGTCTTGCCTTTGAATATCCAAATTTGGGCAGTCATATGTGTCCATTTAATTTTGAAGACCCCACAAAACCACATCCAAAAGGGTACACTTTGGCATCTTGATGCACCCATGGCAGTTCATCGGGCAATAAGACGGAAGTTCAAACTCAGACAACTTTATTTTTAGCAAGTTCCAACGGCTTGAGCATGCTCAGCTGAGTGGTGATCTTAAATACATACAGTTCACGGTATACTTTGTCATGTGCTAAATTTGGATGCAAAATGGTCGGACACTTTACAGCTTAGTAATGAGCTCAATGTGGTTTTGTCCTTAATCACGTATTTCTTGAAGTTTTTTCATGTGATTAACAGTTAGGCTGTAAAACCTTCCGAGTTAATGAATTTAGAACTTTAGGTCTTAATTAGAGCATAACATGTTCATGTGATCAGCATGGTGAATTATACTTTCTGTGTTCATATTGGTAAGAAAGATGTTTGCATTCGGTTCACGCTTATTCTCTTAGTGCATATAGACTGCATAATCATGTAATTTCTTGATAGAAGAAGGTTCCATGCACAGACCTTGATGGTCATCATCTTCATTGCTCAGTGGTGGCTGATCCAGACTTCAACCAGTCTACAAGTCTGCAGATGAAAAATCTTTTTTTGTTCCAAGTCTTTTGTTGTTAGTTTTTCCTTCTTATTGGAGTGTTCTTCTCCGTATATCGTACTTGAATCGAACTTACGAATTGCATAAGATCCTAGCAACTTCAGTGAATGTGGGCAAATTGCCAAATCACATAGATATCGTGTTTGATTATTTCGGTTGACATAATTGTGATCCAGTGCTGTGTGGCTGCATTCAAATGGCAAGTTTGAGAAAGTCTAGTGAGCATTGTATGATCTTTTTTGAGCTTTTAATATAGATTTACCGGTACATTTGCCTCTGTTAGGTGGAAGACTTGCATCGAGAACTTTTGTTGAGAAAGAGAGGCATAGTATGTTCTGGTTTGGAGTAAACATGCAACTAAACTTTCTGGTTTCATTGAAACAGAAGACAATTGCTGCCACTTGAATCATGATTGCCAAGGGATGTGGTAAGCTTCCAAGAAAAATGATTGTATTGCCTGAAATACATATCTAAATTTGAACCTTGTTTATGTATCACATATATCAATCACATATATC
The DNA here is from genome assembly GCA_020465985.1 of Centrapalus pauciflorus. Taxonomy (NCBI): domain Eukaryota; kingdom Viridiplantae; phylum Streptophyta; class Magnoliopsida; order Asterales; family Asteraceae; genus Centrapalus; species Centrapalus pauciflorus. The sequence continues at coordinate 138,559 of JAANYP010009146.1, read as the reverse complement.
AATTTATTGACTTACAGAGAATTTTGGTCATCCTCATCATTGAATTATATACATGGTTTATAAAGCATTGATTATGCCATTGGTAGTGATTCACTTATTCCCAATGCTTTGGGTGCTGTTCTGGCCTTTTGGGACTGGGAGTAAAGGAAAGAAGCTTCCAAAGGTATAGTAAGAAAAATGATTATATTGCCTGAAACACATATCTAAAAATATGTCTAAAAATGAGCTGATACATATGGCAAAATCAAAAAAGAATATGATGGAGATCAAAATAGTGTGATTCATGCATGTGTCAATTATCAAACGGATTGGTTATATGTTCAGGCATGTGAATTAGATGCGTTTATTACTCGTGTGTGTGTGTTACTATACGATGCTGATGATGCTAGATCGATCTTGTATGATCTAAGTTACGTCCTTGGCCACTCGACGCACCGTGAATGTAAAGGGCGCCACACCCATCTTTAGTGAGGGAATACTCAAACACACTAAAAATGAAGAAAATATTCTGATGCAGAGTGATTTCTTTTGTAATAAAGAGGTTGTTATGCCTGTCGATCATCCCCATTCACATTTGTTACTTTGTTAGCTAGGTAGGTATCTTATCCTGTGAGGCAATATCTATTTCTTTGATGTTACATATTATAAAAAATTGTTTAATTAATATAAAAAAGATACTAAAAATAATGTAAACAAAGATACCTAATATCTCTGTATGGGAAATAAAATTAGGTTTATTATAAAAAACCAAAATGTTTTCATGTTTTTTGTGTTTTTTGTCTATTTATGTTTTTTTCTTCATAAAAAACCTCAAGTTATTTTTTTCTTTTTGGTTTAGTGAAATTTGGACATTAGATGCCGGTTATAAATTGTGAACCGGGTTTTTAAAAACTGAAAAACCGGGTTCTAATGTCCAAATTTCACTAAACCAAAAAGAAAAAATTAACTTGAGAACTTTTATGGAAAAAAAAAAATAACATAAATGGACGAAAACGCAAAAAACTTATAAACATGTTTGACCTACATACTTTATTCCGATGTGCATTTTCATTGAAGGGGGCCATCAACAATCAAATGTTTAGTACGTTAATGATAATACTTGATAAACGTTAAAAACATCAACTTAAACGGCCCGCTTGTGCCTCCACTTGTGATTACTTATCATTAGTAACTAGTAAGAAAACAGAACGGTCGGTCTCAAAAATTAAAAAGCTTAAATATCTTTTATAATGGCTTTTAAAAAATAAAAAAAAAATTGTTAAAGAAAACTCTCAAAGTATGCATTTTTTTCGATTTAAAAAACTCATTTATTTATTTCACTCGTAAGTTTCTTAACTAATTAAAAGTCATGAAACCGTAATTTCTTTCAAGAGGAGTCGGGTAACATATTAAAGCAGTTGCATTTGCAGACGTTTACGGTTTACAATTTTTGATGAAGTCTTCCAACCAAATTTTTTTGACTCATTCCCTCGAATTGAAAAACTCATGAATTTTATTTTTTTTTCAACCGTTTAAATTTTACTTGATTGACGCATACATGGATGCAAAAGGATAGGTCGAAATAATAGCTTTTATTGTTTAAAGTTGGGTCGACAAAAACTCATTAATAGGGTGTTTGGTTTGAGCACTTTTCTGAGAAAAATAACATGGATGAATGAAAATGTAAAAATTTTAGAAAAATGTTGGTTTTTTTATAATAAACTTAGATTGAACGAATAATAATCACGTATATTCCAACTAATCCATTTGCATTAACAATACACTTTATGGTTAGTTGTTGTTCAATTAAATAAATTTGTGTCATTTAATTATTGAATTCAAGATAAATAGATAATTTAAAATTTTATTATGATCGAGAAGTGCACATGATAAATCACGACGACTTACTGTGAGTAACCGAACCGAATAGATTATATACATAAAGGTTAATATTTTCTATATATATAATTTCAGTTAGTGGTCCTAAAAGATTAAATACTAGATTTTCAAATGAATGTCTTTATTTTAATTGTTTTGTTTAATACATTTAGTGCAATTTTTGAGATTTCTAACCATATAACTTATTATAACTTTGTTTTAAAAAAAATTCCCGATTTAAAGAGATGTATTTTTAAAATTTTAATTTGCTTTAAAGTATATATCGGAAAACTATAGATCGAACCGCGAGTAACCGTCTTTTAATGAGTAACAGAAAACCGGGTAACCGAAACTGAAAAGATGTTTCATATTTTTACTACTAACCGAATCGACTCAAGCAATACCCTAACGCAGTCAAAGTCGTTTGCAGAATTTAAGGGAAATTTACTAATTTGGGTGTATCGACGCCTACTTATTTTGATTTCCAATTTGAGTGTAGTGGGTGAAACTGAAAGTTTAGAAAAATCATACATATACATAATTTTGTAAAATAATCATCATATCTATATATCTTTTTCAAACATTGCTGCATTTTAATCATTCCATCAATATATATATATGTTCATGGGTTGAATAAAAATTCATTGAAATATGAAAGAACTGATAACATTTGGACATACCCAAACTAAGGTAGTAAGGTAGTTGTTGTTCTGGTCACAATCTCTATTGTTTCTGTTTAACCTTTCACATTAGACGAATCCATTACTATAAAATTAAGCTATATAATTGAGCATCATATGATGGTCTCCTTCCTACTCTCCTTGTCATTTCTTTCACAAGTCACTACAAGTGATGATTAAAGCATGCGGGCTACCTTCACCGCTCAGTAGGGAGAGGCTCCACGTATGAGTACATCACCGGGAACACCACTCCGTGGTCCTTGGCCCCGAGCTCCCTCACTCCTAGTTGGCTCCCCCTTCCCGCCCTAGCTTCTACATGCTCTCTCTCTCTCTCTCTCAAATTAATTGGATAATAAGTATTTGAATGAAAATATGAGTATTTTTGGAATAACTAGTTTGATGCTGACGTAACTAAAAAGATAGGATTTGAAAATGACGGTTACTCTAATTACACTTAAAAAGGGCAATACGCATCGTTTGAGGGTTTGTGCATGAGAGTATTTAGAGTGGTGGGTATCAGTAAGCCGTCGGTTGAGCGTGGTTTTCACATAGGCTCCCCCTGGGCGGGAACACCACCTCCCCCCCTACCCAGCAACCTTGCCAAATTGCCACCCAACGGCTCTCTCCCATCCAACGGCTTCACCCTTTTTTTGTTTTGTTTTTTTTCTTAAAATACGTCATATGACTGTTTATATATATTAGTTTTTTTTCTTCCTATAAAATATAAATACTTTCATTCTTATATATTCAATTTACACAAAACCAATCTCTCAACACACCAAAATCAAATTTATCTTTAAAAGTTCAATCTTTCTCCATTTCGATATTTATACATACATCCATATTTTATAAAAAAAAAACGTATTCATCACATCTTCATTGTCATCAGATCTGATGATTTTATTTTATGTAATAGTTCAATTTAGTTTTTATAAAATTAAATATTTAAGTTTTAGTAATTAATTATAAATAGATTTTATTTTCTAATAAAAAAAATTATGAAAGGTAGAAAGTTAAGAATAATAAATATTTACAAAGTTTTAAAATAGAAATAGTAGAGCCTAAAAAAGCTTATATAACGTTGAAGTGCCCAAAATGATGATTTTGGAAAGGATATGTATACCCTCACCATTATGGGTCTCAGGCAAATTAAATTTCAAATCATGTTTTCATATTGTACGAGTAAAACATATTATACTAACGCACCAATTGCTAAAATTGAAACTTTATGTTTTTTAGCACTTGTAGCAATTTTATTTATTTTTTATCATTAATAACATCAACTTTTATATTTTTTACCTTTTATAGCATAAAGTTTAAAAAAGTTGTTGATATAAATGATTAAAAAAATACAAAGCTAATGTTGTTAAATATACAAAATACAAAAGTTGATTTTATTGGTTATAAAAAAATATAAAAGTTGCTGATGATAAAAAAAATAATATTTTTATAAAATGATTAAAAAAAACAAAAAATTGTTACTATCTTTAACAATTGACCATATATTAAACGAGCAAAACACATCGTGCTTTATGACGATTATTTAAATCATTAAAAAATAAATTAATAAAGCTGAAATATAAAAAGTAAGAAATCTAAATATTATTCTCGGTAAAAACTAATAACATTCATTTTGCTATAAAAAAGTAAGAAATCACATATCAATTTAATATTATTATCATTTAAAAGGGTCAACCGTTATTTTTTAGATTTTTTTAACAAATTCTAAATATATTACATTCATTTTACTAAAACTTATAGCAAAATGTGTTTTATATTACAAACATTCTTAACATTGATAATCCATTCTACATTCATTTGAGTGGTACCATTTTACATTTATTTGGCGTAGAAAGAGAAGGAAAGATCTAGGGGTGTTCGTAAAAATCCGAATCCAGACATCCGAAATAAAGATCCGAAAATCCGATCCGAAACTATCCGAAATTTCGGATATCCGAAATTTCGGATTCGGATTCGGATAGTAAAATTTCAGATTTTCGGATATTCGGATAATCCGACATCCGAAAATCCAAAAAAAAATATTTTTTTTAAAATTTTTTTATATCTCTAATGTTGATTATTTACATAATATTGAGTGTTTATTATTATTTTAATGTATATTTTTGAGTTTTATTTTGATATTATAGATTTATTAATTAATATTTTTATGTATTTTAGTTTTTTTAGTCGTTTTGAGTAAAATAATTCCGGATAAATTTAGTTTGTGATATATTTATTTTTAATATCTACTTGGATATATGAATTTGTATTTTAGATATTTAAATATTTGATTTAATTTTAAAAAAAAATTAAAAAATATGAATTTTCGGATATTTTTTCGGATATTCGGATAATCCGATATCCGAATCCGAAATTTCGGATTCGGATTCAGATAGCAAATTTCACTATCCGAAATTTCAGATATCCGAATTGAACACCCCTAGTTAGATCAAGAAAGAAGAGATGAAAAGCATATCCGAAAGTAATCAATTCGAATATGGTACGAAAACAAGGAAAACAGAGGTCGACAACCCAATGTTTTTATTTTGTTAAGCAAATTTTCAAATGTGATATTTTTAATATAGAATATGTATTTAGTTTTTCTCATGTTCAAATGTGTTGAAGTTACATTTTAAAGACATGTATTCATCGCCGCAACGCGCGGGTACCAAAACTAGTAATGATAATAATGCAAAAAATATCAAGTAAATTACACACACATATATACATATGTAAGGTTAGATTATCGTGAGAAACTTAATATCTTGAGAAACACTATGATTCATTAATTTTATACATTAATTTATTTATTTTGAATTTATGATTTATTACTTATAAATTTAAAAACTAATAAAATAACGTCAAATGTATTGAATAGTTGATTCATTTAATCCGGAATGTATAATTCATTGTTATCGTAACTGTAATTGAGGAACTTAGGAACAATCATTATCATTTACTAATAATATTCTCTATCAATTTCTTTTCAGTTTTCACATCAAGCAAAACAACACATGTTATCAGGTTCTTATTTCTATCACATCTTTATCTATAGTCAGACCCACCCACATTATACAATCCTATTATCCAAAATATATATAATCAAATCTTAACTCAATCTACAACTTTACAAGTATGATTGATCAAACCTTCTCCCATATTCTATAACAAAATAATTAATCATTTTCCCATAACCATTGTATCTGGAAATATGTATCAAATCAATCAACAATGTTCATAACTCTTTTTCTTTTTCTTTTTTTAAATCATTGTACTTATATTTATTTAGTAATATACTATGTTCACTTCAAATTAGGCCAAAGAAACAAAAGGAAAAACAGATACAAAGACAAACCTTTTCCTGTATTCCTGCACTGTTCTACAAAAGCTCACTTTTACTTTCTGGAAAGTGAACCAACAAACCAATCATTTTCAACCTTTTCCAATTAAATCCAATAAAAGATTTGCCTGTTTGTACCAATAATTATACAAGAAAATTATAAACAAGTAAAGAACAAACTACTACTATTTTAAATTGCATCACATGATTCAGATCCTACTATGATTTGGCAGAAATTAATCCAACAAAATTATGGCTTATAACATCTCTTTTTTTTCTTTTTTCTTTTTTTTGAATGAGTGCTTGGACTCGAGCAGTACCCAGTCTTTGTTGTTAGTTAACAAACTCAATTCAAGAATTAAATAGAAAGATAAGGCACAAGTTTATATTCTGACACATAATAGAATGAACTTACAGAAATCTACATATGATCAAAATAAAACTTGTAGGCTTTCTATAGCAAAACGCCATCAATTTAGCTTTTTATAGCCAAAAAGAAAAAGAAAAATCCCAGCATTTCATCTAGCACAGTAGCACAAATGGGTGGTTTTAACTCCTAAAATCCAACAATAATAAATGGAGGGGTTCACATTTTTTTTGTTCTTAAAAGCTTTACTTGCACAAAATTGAACTCATATATTTACAAAGTTAAGGTTTGAATGAGAACCTGAGGAGGGTTCGCTTGGAATTTGAATTAAGCAAAACTTGGACTTAATTTTCTGAACCTGAAACAGCGATGCTCTGAAAGGGTAGAGAAGAAGAGGTCTGACTACCATCTGGACAAACCATTCTGTTCATCCAAAATCCAAGTTCTGTTTCGTCTACTTGTCATTCTACTAAAAACTGAACTGGATAGACTACGACTTCTGTTCATCGATGCACCATTAGAATTTGAAGACGACCTTAATCTCCCGAAAAAAGAGAACATGTTGCGAAAAGCTCTGCCGAATCCACCTTCTCCTCTTGCCCTGTTCCTTCTCGATTCCCACATGATCCTCCTCGGTGTACCTGAAGCGTTATTGAATCCGCCGTCCATTTCCGTGTAGACAACCGGAAGATCTCTCTCGCCACCGCCGGTTCTTCTACCGCCGGCAAACCTTCCAACGGCGAATCCACCTCCAGGTAACCTCCATATTGTTAATCCAACTGTTGCTGATTCCTCTTCGTTTTGATCCGAACGTTCTAGATAGTTGGAATTTGTTGAATCTGTAGGGAGTTCATGGCGGCAAACCGGGCAAGAGTTTCGGAGAGTTAACCACGGGAGAATGCAATCGGGATGATATATGTGTTTACAAGGCATCTCACGAGCTTCGGCTCCTAGAACGAACGCTTCTTTGCAGACGGCGCAGTGTAATTCGCTGCGGACGTGTAAATCCGATATCTCGATCTCCGGCATCGATTCAACAGCCGCTTTCGACGCAGGTGGTTGTTCCCCCCGACCTAATCCATTTATGTCGATCTGCGATAACTGATCAAGCAACCGATCAAACCCTGACCCCATCAGAAACTCGGACATCGTGGGCGGCAAAGGTTGTAACCCCGAACCTGCTCCGTCATCATAGTAAAACTCAAATCCTCTCTCTCCACCTCCGGAATTGTCATCGGCACCGCGAAGAACGATAACCGGATTAAACGGAGACCTGTCCCCGGTGTTTCGGCGGAACCTTAGATCTGAGCGATGATTGTTGGGGAGCATGTACATGGCGGCGGAAGGGATTCGGGGGCGAGATTCGGGTGGTGAATGCGCTTGAGTATCGACGGCTTCAATGAACTCTCCCTCACAGTAAGGACACAGAAGGGTGTCTTGGGGCATTACTCTGACGATGCGTGTGCATCTGTAGCACCAATATGAGGCGGTCCTGGACATGTTGACAGAAATAAGAAAGAAGAAGTTATGAGATCCGTCTGGTGAATCTAACAATTGGCCTTGAAAGGGAAAACGAAAAAGAAATCAGAGAATGAATCCGAAGGATGAAGATTGAAGAAGAAAACATATACAGAGAAATTGATTTGAGGAAAGTTGCAGGAAATTTGGTTTTAAAGTTCACGCGTGATGATGATATGATGGGAACGCTGTGGGGTTTGGGTTTGGGTCTTTTTTTAACGGCAGTAAGGAGCGTCGTTGGTTTGCTTTTGGTGGACGCGTCAATTATCACACGTTGACGTACCTACGTGCAAATTTTAAATAACATTTACCATTTTTATCTTTTTTAACATTTATAACAATATTATTTATTTTTTTATCATTAATAATATCAACTTTTGTAATTTTATATTTAATAGCATCGACTTTTGTATTTTAAATCATACATTACAGTATCTTTTGTATTTTTTATCATTTATAACAACTTTTTCAACTTTTGCTATGAAATGATAGAAAATATAAAAGTTGATGTTATTAATGATAAAAATTAAATAATGTTGTTATAAATAGACATAAAGTTGTGACTGTTTTTAGCAATTAGTCCTAATAAAATGTTATTATTCGCTATTCACATGAACAGTAAAATTAAAATAATAATATATGATACATATGTATTTAAATTACCATAATAAAATGTATTTAAATTTATAAAACTCTAACAAGATATATGATACATGTAATGGTAAATTTGCATGCAATTGTGAAACAGAGTTTTTCAGTTTGAACTTTCAAAAATCAAAGTTGAAACTTCCAGAAACTATTTACAAATGCATACTTTATGTTTGGTTTTTATTTTTAACTATTTTAAGAAAACTAATTTGTACACCGTCAATTTTGCTTATCTATTTTATGTCATTTGACATTATTACCTGTTAATATTTGGCGCATAACAAGAAGTCTATTGTGGGATGCACTAACAATGTTAACGTGGAGGTTGAACTTGACCATCAAAACTATCACAAATCATGAGATGACCTTTTTATGCTGGTCCCAAGAGGACATGGGCGGAGCCACGTTGAGAAAAGAGGGTAAAGCCCCCAACGAGTTTATAAATCGTAGTTAGGGATGACAATTTCAACTCGCAAACGAGTCAAATGGGTTGACGACCAAAAGCCGTTATTATTACATTATTTTGAAAAAATTTCAAAAAACAATTTTTTTAATACACCGTTTTATAAATTTTCATTTTAAAAAATAAATTATGTTCTATCTTAGTTTTTTATAATTGGTCCAATTAACCGTTTGGCCCGTTGGGTCAAAATTGCCACCCCTAATCGTAGTAGAATATTTCATCATTTAATTTGGGTAATAGGGCTAATGAATACTCCACATAAGACGATTGTTGTTCTAATATTATATTTGAACGCTTAACTATGAGCGTATCAGCAACGTACGTTTACACGTTATTTATCCAAGTCGGCTTGAAACTTACAACTTATCCATTATTATAATTATATTTCAAGAAGAATGTAGTCAGATAAAGTCATAAAACTTAAAATTATTTTTATTTTGTTTACAAAATACATAAAAGTTCAAAACAACTTTATATTATTTTTATGTTGAACTATGAGGTAACAAATTCCATACTTAGATTGCAACAAATTTTAATAGATCAAAATAACCTCACCGGTGTGCCTTCTCTTGCCGAACCTATATCTTGTTAATTAAAACACCTCTAATTAATTTTTAAAGACTTCCTTTATAAAGCAAAAAGGTACTTTTTGTTTTTTAAATTGTTAAACATATGAAATTTGAGAACACTTCTGCAATATAAGGGGTTGTTTAAAATGCAAACCCTCTCACTTAATTTTTTAATTGCTCACCACATCTCTCATACAAACACACTTAGGATGTGTTCTTTTAGGGTTGTTAACTACTATAACCTCACATCACTTATTCGGTTAGTTATATTAAGGTATAAGGGCGTTCTTTTGACATAAGTAATAAGTGATAAATTTTACTTATTAACCACTTATTCGCTCGGTATGAGAATAGTCACTTATTACCACTTATTAAACTTAATGCTCATCTGTGTTTCCCTTCCCACCGCTCCCTCCCCTCTATTCCAAACCCTTACCCCCCACCCAACGTCACCGCTAGCTACTGGACCATCGCCGGCCATCGGCTTTCTCGTCTCTTGATTATCATTCTTCTTCTCTAGTCGTTGTTTTGTTCTCCAATTGATGTGTCCTCATCACATCCATCATCGTCGTCCAACTTCGTTAGACCTTCACTTCCCACTTCGCTACCACACTGTTGGTCTGACGTCACCTCCCACGAACAAATCGACGTGGGCTTGAATCAAGCATCAACATCCATCCTACTTCATCGCTCTTCTTCACTCACTGCTTATAGGCTTCGAAGGTGGATTAAGGTTCCTTTTCAATCCACGAAGGTTTTTGTTCTAAAATCGATTTTAGGGGGTGTTTCTTATCAAAATTAAGGTGTGTATCTTATCAATTCATGAAGGTTTCTGTCCTAAAATCTATAAGAGTTTTTGTTATTGATTAATTAGGGTTCTTGAAATCGATCAAGATTTTGTTCTTGACCGATTTGTTCTTTTAATCATGATTCGATTTATGTGTTTATAGTTATTTTGTAGTTGTTTAAAATCAATATGAAATTGATTATTGATCTTGATCGATATGTTATTCCCATTCTTGATCAGTCTGTTGTTGGTTTCTTGATCAAAATTTAATACAGACTATACTTATCATCGTGTGTTATCGTTGTTGAAATTGATCAAAATTTGTAATTTGATAAAAAAAAATTGCCTCAATGTATAATTTAGTTTTGCGATTCTTGAATTTTATATCTTTTGCGTATCAATATAAATATGTCAAATCTACAAAATAAAAACACTCTTGTTGATTCAGTAATTAGTAATCAGACGCCATCATTTATTAATCAACATTGCAATAACTTTTTAGTTACTTGTCACTTATTTAAAAGAACAACACCTTAATCAATCATTTTGCTAATGATGTGACACCTTTTAATTTTTTGTGAAAAATAAAAATGGGGGTGTGTAATTAACAAATAAGAAGGTATGTATTTAACAATTGCCAATATAAGACTTAAGAGGTAGTCCAGACATCTAAAATTTGCAATATTTTAAGATTGTTTGTTTTGTACCCGAAATATTTGATTGCCCTTTCATGAAGAAAAGTAGAAAACCTCTTCTACTAGTCATTGATCTCTTCTCAGAGAAGTCTCCACTCGATTGACGACATGGAGAAGAAGATGAGGGAGAGAGAAGATTGACGTTATGTGGTGTGCTTGTTGACAATAGGGAGAAGGATACAAGGAAGAGAATAAGATATAGAGAGAAGATCGATAGCGTGTGTTGTGCTCATCGACTTCTTCTTGGAGAAACCTTTACTCGTGTGGTGTGTTTGGTCACCAACGTGTGCATTGTTCGTCCATAACAGGGGAGAAGACATGAAGGGAAATAAGGTCAATGAAGATTGGATGGAAATTTGAGAGAGAGTTCCTTTGAATTTTTAGAGTAACTTTTAAAGGCAGGGACTGTATTCGGAAAATAAGACTACAGTAAAAGCCTAGGAGTAATAAAAACATTTTTTTAACAAAACACTCTTCAATTAAAAACTCCTAACTTTCGTATATTAAAAGAAAATTAAGTCGTGTACAAACAAACAGATCCTAAAGTGACCAAATGTGATCACATATTTGGCTTTTCTTTGATTTAAAAAAAAAACATCAACAATCTTTCATCTTTTTCGACCATAGCAATTTAAAATATATGATTGAAAACATATTCCAAAATTTTTTAATATTTTATTTGTTAGTTGTTACCAGACATTATTTAACAACACGATGTAATAAAAAATAGATTTAGTTATTTAAAAATAAAAGAAAATTTCATAACTTATATATATCATATAAATAAATAAGTGGCAAGTTTAGACTTTGAGTAAAATACATAAATCATCCTTGTGGTATTACGTATACGAATTTTATTATTGTCACATTTTAATTACATGAATAATTCTTACTTTTGAAACTTGTTTGCTTTTAGTACTTGAAACTAACAGAAAAATGACCAACTAATTTAATGTTAAATATTTTTGTTCGAAAATAACAATGAACCATTCCGAATTTTAATTTAACCAAATGAGAAAAAGATGAACCAATATAATTTTAATGTTCTCGATCGAAAAAGACGAACTATTTTGATTTTTAATTTTTCGGATGAACCAAAATACGAACCATTCATATTTTCAATTTTAACCGATCCAAAAATTGAGAAAACATGTGTTTTTTGATCAGAAACATTGAATGTTAGATTGGTTGGTCGTTTTTACGTTTAATTATACTAAAAGTCAAAATTATTGCTCATTTTTTCAGTAATAATTTCAAACTATATACATTAATTTAGTGCGGAAAATTAAATGATAAAAATTAATAACTTATTAACAATATGTATTAACATAAACAAAAATAAAATAATACAACTTTTGCAAGCCATTTAAAATATATGTAAATTATAAAACACTTAAAAACTTATTAAAATTATATATGAAATAAACAAAAAATTTATAAAACGTAATTGATTAAAAGATATATAAATGATAAAAAGATAAAGAACATATTAAAGTACAAATGTATATATAAAACATGAAACACAAAAACTAATACTAAAAAGAATGAAATAAAAACTTAAAGACTAATATTAAAAAGAATAAAAAAAACCAAAATAATTAAATATTAACTAAAGTATTTCAGAAATGGTCACTAAAAGTTAAAAAGGAAAAAACAAAGCTCTTAAAATTAACTAGAATAATTAACCAACCGTTAGTTTCAGGTATTAAAAACAAACAAGTTTCTAAAAATAGTACCATTTATGTAATTAGAATGCGGCAAAGACGAAATGATTAATATTGAAAAAACTCCATCAACTTTTTCATTTTCGCGATTAAGTCCCTAATTTTTTTTTCTTATTGTTTAAGTCCCTAAACTATTTTTGTCTTATTCAAAAGTGTATATTTGACCTGTTTGACCGGTTAGCAAACAAGTTATATTAGTTTTTTCACTTGATTAATGTTGTAAAAAACCACCATATTTCCATATTTTTGCGATTAAGTCCCTAAACATTTTTGTTTTATCAGTTGATTTTACCGGCTAATCCGGTAGCCGGTCAACAATATATATACTTTTGAATAAGACAAATATAGTTTATGGACTTAAACAATTGAAAAAAGTTTAGGGACTTAATTGAGAAATTGAAAAAAGTTGATTAGGTTTATTCAATATTAACCCAAGACGAAATGACTAATATCACAGTGACGATTTGTGTAATTTACTATTAGATTAATGAAGCGATGATCCTTTAAATTTCTTAATTATTTGAATATATATATATATATATATATATATATATATATATATATATATATATATGTATGTATATATACACATATATGGGTTCAACTGAATACTATTAGTTTTGCGGAGTACTGGAGGTATGACGTTTAAAATCATTTTAAAAAAACTCATAATCATGTTTAATTAGCAATACAAGATTACTTACAAAAAAGCACAAATAAATACACACTAAAACTATGTGGACATGTGAATGTTCAAATGAACTATACTGTTGTGAACGTATATCCACACTAAACATGTTCACATAAATTTTTTCACGTTCACATGACTCTTAATATGCTAGAATGTATGAATGTGTGTATTTTTTTTACAAATAACTTTATACTTTTAATATGCTAGAATATGCGAATATGTAATAATTTTTTACAAATAGCGTTATACTATTTGTGTCTATGTAAATACGAATAATAACTTTTTTGTGACATGTCAGATCCGAAATCCATGTGTTCGTAGGTTCAGAAAAGACGATAATGCCCATGCCCACAATTATTATGCAATAAAGGTTGACATCACATACATAAACTTAAGGCCACCTGTGTTTTTACTCTGCCAAAGCTTTACCCACCAATTACAGTCAAACACTTTGACCACTTTTGGCCTTGGGGCAGTGTTTGCCTCAACATGGCATTGGGGCAGTCTGTGTCTTCACATCTATTATCAAGTTTCTGTTTTGGAAATTATTTCTAATTGAAAATTATTACATTTTCTCTAAAGTTCATTAAAATAGCAATCCCCTTAGTTCTATATATTGCAACATAGTTCGAATTAGAAATAATTAATTCCTTCAGTGTTTACTAGAAAGAGATATTAAAATACATCCAGTGTTTTATTAAGTATCATTTTAAGTGTTGAAAGATATTTTTTTAATTACTTTAGACACATTAATTATATGTATGTTTGATGTAACTGAATGATTTTTTATGAGTTTGTGTTATCTCGAGGAGAAGTTCACAACTAGCTAAATTATATTTAAAACGAAATTTTGATGAATAAAATATCAACTTTCAAAACAAGACAATAGAATGCAAAACTGAAAACCAGTGGGAAAGGATGGATGGCAATGAGAAATGACGATATTTTGAGGGAAAAAATAGGCACAAGTCATTTGTGAAGGGCAGGGGCGAACTTAGTACTTTGGGGTGGGTGTCACTCGACACCGATAAAATTTTAAAATACTGAGTTGCATATGTATCAAAAATCTGAGTGACACCTATGAAAAATTTATAAAATTATAATATACATATCTAATTTATATTTGTTATTTTTATTACTAAAATTTATTGAAATAACACTGAGTTTTAATTAAAAATTTTTTTTTTATAAAAGCCAACAACACATAAAAACAATATTAAAGAATCAGTCAAATAATTTAGTTAGCCCAAACAATTTTAAAACGCCCAAAAATAACTCCCAAAACCTGTTAGAGTCCTTTGAAACCCTAATCATTTTTTTGCTTTCATTTTTTAAAAAGCCCAAAATTTGTTTGCAAATCGATTTGTGATGATTTTATGAACGCTTGTTGCATTTGTTTTATTGAGAATGAATTATTTGTCAATATTTCGAACGAGGATGTCATGACAGGATTTCAAAAGATGAAGACCCGAAAGTAACAATTGTAAAAGTCTAAGACTTACGGTTCTTATTGATTTTAAGTTTTAATGGTATTGTACTATATACTTTTTTAATTGAAAAAAATATTGTTATTCGTTAATTTTGTACCGGGAACCCTTTTCGGTGACCCGATCCATTTTTAGAAAATATTTCAAAAATTCCAAGTATTAAATTTGTTCTAAAAAAGTGACACCGATAATAAAAAATTCTGGATCCGCCCCTGGCGAAGGGAGTCTATTGTCAAAAATAACAACTTTTTATTTTTCATTTTGTTAATTGGTCATTTGTGAAGGCCAATATTGATGGGGAATGTATTGTGCAAGTGATTTTTAAAAAAAATATGTAATTGGACTGTATTATTCTGTAAAAGGCAACTCAATTCTAAGGAATGAGATTGGAGATCGGCCATGAAAAAACGACAAAGGGGTTGTTTTGTATATGATGATTGGTGCCAATTTGGTAGAATAAAATAGAATGGTAAAAATCAAACTAATTAACATAAATAATATATATATATATATATATATATATATATATATATATATATATATATATATCAGGGGCGGACCGAAAGTTCGACCCCTCAGCTCTCACCCGGAGTAAAAAAGCTACCTCGCACGAGCCCTTAGTTTTGGAGCTGCATTCGTGTCCGCAGGTGCTGGGCGTAGTAAACAAGTTCAGTGGATTTTAGCACTCGGGGTCCAACACCCCCTACGCGCGGGTAGTCATTGGAGTAAAACCACAAACAATCTTGTCATGGCTTTGAACACTCCTCATTATAAACCCACTTTGGTTTCCATGTTCCTTTCTATGTTGGACTCAAGTTCTCCCACTAGAAGGACTTTCATTCATTCTGAACACCAATCTTTGAGCATCGATATCTCATAATCTTAGCTTCGTTTTGGACGTTCTTTATATCGTTGGAATCCTCTCTTCAAGGAGAATACAAACCCACAAAATATTAATTATACATTTCACAATTATATATAATTATATTTGGTCCAAAAACATAGAAAATACATTTTTTTCCTTTGAAAATTTTACACTTTTTTCCAACACTTACACTATGGTAGCTATTAAATTCCGACGCCCATAAGGGTTGGGTTCCGGTAAGAACCCTTATTAGCGTAAGAACGTGAGAACCACTCCAAAATGCACAAATTTGTACATCAAATGCACAAATTCAAAAATTAAAAGTTTTACTTAAAACCATTATTAGTATTAAATATTAATAAATATCATAATCTAACACTAAAATTACATTCAAAAATTATATTCATTAAATTATAAACTAAATGCACAAATTTGAACATCAAATGCACAGATTTTTTTAAATGCACAATTCGTACATAAAATGGATAAATTATAGCATTAGATGCGTAAATTTTTACATGAAATGCATAAATTTATCGAAAACATTTAATTTTAGTATCAAATGCATAATTTTATATAATGGATGCACAAATTTTAGAGTGGTTCTCACGTTCTCACGAAATAGAGGGGTTCTCATGTGAACCCAATCCTATATATATATATATATATATATATATATATATATATATATATATATATATATATATATATATATTTGAATTTAACACATTTTTTCGTGAACAAAGTCATCTACACTAAATCTTACTCATTATTTTGTATGTATATTTAGCGAAATTGTTTTTAAAATGTTATAAACTAGTGTTATGGTTGCCCGCGCATTGCTGCGGGTATCCGTAAAAAATATGTGGTTTTTATCGCTTACGGTAACATATGATGTTAAGAAATAGAAACATGTTTAACGATGACAACAACGTAAGTGCATTTATGTATTTAAGTATTAGTGAGTTACATTATTTTTACGAATTTGGTATGACTCAATTGATGATGTCTAAAGTATATTGTTTTTATAGGGTTTTATATGTACAAAACAATAAAAGAAAAAGATTTCATGTTTTTTGTGGTTTCGTCAATCCATGTTATGTTTTCCTAAGAAAGTCTTTAATTTAATTGTTTTCTTTCTGGTTTCGGGAAAAAATATTTTTTTTTCATGATCAATCTTGTATTTACCACAAAAAAACAACATGCCACGAAAAGCCCTCAAATTTAATGATTTTTTTGGAAAAAGGGATAGTTTCAAAAATCACAAACAAATAAATAATTTACGAATTTTATTGGTAAAAGGTAACACAAAGAGGCTATACCGCAATAATATAAAAAACATGTTGGTTTTTACATAGTAAACCCATTTTTTCACAAAAATTATGAACAACAAAAGTAGACGTTTTATATACATATTTTGAGACAAAAGGCAAAAACCAAAAAACAAAATAAAATGAAACAGTGTTATTTAATTCTTCAAGTTGAGGTAAAAACAGAAATTTTTAATATTTAAATATCTAATCAAATATTAAAGAAGTTGTTGTACAAAATGAATATTTATATTTACAAATATATAAATATAAAAAATGTTGAGTTCAATATTTATTAAGCTTTAAAAGGTTTCAATTTTTCATCCGTTAAAAAATTAATAAGTGAAATAATTTGTCTTTTTTTTAATCGGAATAATTTATAGATGGATTAATTGTTTTCCGTTCGGTTAACTTAAAAATTAGATCGAGTTCTTCATTTTTTCCAAGCGAAAACATTTATAGTTAAATTAGTGGGGCGTTATTTCCAATCCTTTAAATTTAACATGGTTTGTCATTTTTTCTGAGCAAAAATATTCAAAACTAATATGGTTAGATGTTTTTTCGTTTGGTTAAATTGAAAATCAAAGTTATTAAATGTTTTTTCCGGTCAAAAACATTAATAATTAGATTAAGCGGTTGTTTTATTTTGTTTGATTAAATTGAATACCGAAATGGTTCATCGTTTTTTTCAAGCGAAAACATTTAAAATTGAAACGACGAACATTTCAATTTTCCAGCAATATGATTAACCAAATGGGAAAAAGACCAATTAAATTTAAGTATTTTGGACGGATAAAACGAATAACCATTTTGATTTTTTATTTAACCAAACGTAAAAAACAACCAAACAATCCAATTTATAATGTTTTAGTAGAAAAACGATGAACCATTTCGATTTCTAATTTAACGAAATGGAAAAACGACGAACCAATACAGTAAAAAACATTAACACTAATATATATATATATATATATATATATATATATATATATATATATATATATATTAGTGTTAGTGTTTTTTATTGTATTTATTTTTTGTTTCCGATTGATTAAAAATATTAAAATTTTTAGACCTATTTATTTTATTAAAATAAGTATTGTTAATAATTTTTAATTAGATTGGTAAAAAAAAATATAAACAATGACAAAATGTATATTTTAATTAAAGTTAATAGATAAGTAACAATGTTGAATGTAAACCTTGATAATAATAACTAGTTTTAAAAAATTGAAAGTTTAGGGACCACATTTAAAATTTAATATAAACTACAGGGACTGTTTTTGTAATTATTGTAAAGTGTGAGGCGGCATAGTGAAACACCAAAACGGTGCGTTTCACTATGCTAAATGTTGGTTATGAGAATGGTTAAGATGCATTCATATGTAATTTTTCATCATAGAATTATTTATTTAAAATCTAATACAAGGTGTACAATCCCTTAGATGGTAGTCTAATAATTAAGAATATAGATACTAAAGTAGATGTTCATGGTTTAAATCTCGTACATATCATTTAACTATGAGTTATGCAATTTACCTACTCCATATTGGCTTTGAGACCATTTGGTTAGGACTCCAAAGGATATGTTACACATTTATGATTCATTTTATTTTTAAACTTGGTACAAAATGATAATATATGCTAAAATTATACCGTTGATTATCATTTATGATAAAATGCCACTATTTTTGGTTGACCGACTTATAAAAGCATATAATGATTTTAAGGGGTGTTTGCATATGAACTTGATGAGTCTGGAATTACGTAACATCTGCTTTTTTGGGTGGACACATACAGAATAAAATATATAGATAAACATACAAGTTATTTATTTTTTAGCTTAACAATCAACTTCTTACTTATATACACGTTGCAAGCTCTATAAGTAGGATTAAACCACACTTCATACCTTAGCAAATTATGATTCCAATATCATTGAATACAAATTATTTTAAAACTATTTTGACATTTTACTTAAATGAAAATTTGAAATTTAGAACAATGCAACGGGAATGTTGGAGGTGGTCCTTGATACATGTCTAGGAAGGTTGCATCTATGATGGTCCATCACAAGACAATGTCTAGAGCTTTTGTTCATGTAGGGGTTATTGTGATGTTTATCGACGATCTATTTCTTAGAGAGTTAGAGGCTCTCATTTTGAAAGTTTTTTGCTCTTAGCTCTTAGTTGAACTTATTTTCTCAATATAAAACATCATATCGCCTATTAAAAGCATGTGATTTTAAGCGACACTTAAGTCTGTGATATAGGTTGTCCTTCAATCACGGCCCATTGACGAAAGGGTGTGATGATAATTGATAAAGCTTGATGATTGAATCCGATGTGAAGATGTTAAAAAATATCACAAACTTAGCATCTAGATGTTTTTAGAAGGATATAATGTTCCATTTATCTATTTATTAAAAAACTACCAATCCCTTGGTCAATCAAGCCCTTGTCAAAATTATATTCCTTCATATTATTTATAACTCCCTTCACAAATTAATGAAATTATAGCCCAAAGTCCCAAACCCAGAGTCCAGACAAAGCTAAAATATCCAAAAATAAAAACTAATTTTTTTTATAAAAATATGAAAATGAAAAAAGAAAAAAAGAAAAAACCCAGGTTACTGTATTTAATCTCTCCAGAGCAGTGAGTAGTTGAAAAACAAAACCCTAAAGGGGTTCTTTGTAAGAACCAATTCGCCGCCGGATCGATCTCTTTCATTTCTTGCTCTCAGTATTCTTGTTACATGTAACTCAAACAAACCCTCATCACCGTCGTCCTTCATTCATCTCATCTTTCTGGTTTTTTTGGCAACCCTTTTCTTTAAAGTTGCTGTTTTTGCAATCAAATGTGAAACCAGTTGAAATATGTTGCCAAAAATTGTTCTTTTCCGTTTTTTATTCGTTTTTGTTCTTTGATCATCGTGAATTTTGTTCTTTAGGTAATAAAGGTGTAAGCTTGTTTCATGGGGTCATTTGATCGAAGTTTCAGTCTTTTTTGAGTTTTAATAGATGATTCTTGAGCTTCAGAGTGTTTAAATTATATTTAAGTCTGTTGATTTTAGATTTCTTTTAAAGGTTTTTAGGGTTTGAGGCGTGAGTGATCAAAGATTGAAATTTTTTACAGTGTAAGCCGACAAATTTCTATGCGTATTCATCTTGGTTTTTAATCTTGTTAATGATTTTGGGTTTCTTGCTATAATTTGCATAGTCTTGTAGTGTTATTTGCGGTATGAACACATAAATTCATATGTGAAAAGATGTTATCTGAATTGGATAGGAGACCAATGATCAGTGGTGGGGGTGAGGGTTCATTTGGGGATGAATTGGAGAAGGAGATAGGGTTGTTGCTCCGTGAACAGCGGCGTGAAGCTGATGACCGCGAAAAGGAGCTAAACATGTACAGAAGTGGCTCAGCACCACCCACTGTAGAGGGTTCGTTGAGTGCAGTTGGTGGTTTGTTTAATAGTAATCATGGTCAAAACAATGGTTTAGCTTTCTCTGAATTTGCCGGTGGCAATGGATTTATGTCCGAGGAAGAACTTAGGGCTGACCCTGCATACGTGTCTTACTACTATTCGAACGTGAATCTAAACCCTAGGTTGCCACCACCACTTTTGTCGAAAGAGGATTGGCGGTTTACGCAGAGGTTGCAGGGCAGTGGAGGGTCAGGGTTGGGAGGGATTGGAGATAGGAGGAAATCAAACAGGACTGATGGTGGCAGTGGGAGCGGTGGTGTATCACTTTTTTCTATGCCGCCTGGTTTTAATTCGAAGAAACAGGAAAATGAGAATTTAGAGGTGGAGAATGTGAAGGTTTCTGCTGAGTGGGGTGGCGATGGATTGATCGGTTTGCCTGGTTTAGGATTAGGTAGTAAACAGAAGAGCCTTGCTGAAATTTTCCAGGTGATTTGTTTATGCGTTTTCATGTCTTTTTTTTAAAATTTTTTATGTATATTTCAGTGACATGAAATTCAATTTTATGTACCGATATTATTGAATATCTCTGAGGTAGAGAACTGTTGCTTCTGAGGTGTTATTATGTGTGTTTAAACTGATTATGATGTTCTAACTATATATGATCCTATTCGGATAACCAGGTAACGAGTAGGCAGGCATAAGAAGACGAGTCATTGAGATCCTTTATAAATTACCTAATTATCTATAGCGTTGAGCAAATGAATACTTGATCTTCTGATATCAATTTTCAAGTTGATATAATCACTTTGAAGAAGCACATTCGAGACCCCCTTAATGTCATGAAATTATTTTTCTTGTTATTACTTTATGATGGAATTGTTGCTACAATTTTCCTCAGGGTTTAGCTAATTCATGTTTCCAGGTTGTGCTTATTGTCCTTTTTGGCTCTATGTGTTTGGCCTATAGAGCCAACCTTCCAAAATGCATTTATGCGTGGCTAGTGTTGATATCATCATTTTAAGTAGTGTAAACCGATCAAGCCAATTCCTTTCTTGGCCGGAAAGTAGAAATTGGTAGGCAATGGTTTTCGGA
This sequence comes from Centrapalus pauciflorus, assembly GCA_020465985.1. Classification (NCBI taxonomy): domain Eukaryota; kingdom Viridiplantae; phylum Streptophyta; class Magnoliopsida; order Asterales; family Asteraceae; genus Centrapalus; species Centrapalus pauciflorus. Next base: position 117,039 of record JAANYP010009146.1, on the reverse strand, counting down.
AAATGAGATAGAAGCCATATGAGTAATTTTCATAACATATTATCTAGGACTTGCTTTGCACTTGATTGTAAGGCAGTTGTTTTAATGGCTTAACTAGATCAAATATCATTGGCCTTTTTCTTGACTCCTTGAAATATTTTTAGAAGTATTTGTTAGGTTCTGTACATTAGCGTGCTGGTTGGTTTCTTCATTGCATGTTAGTTCTCTTTTGAGATTTTTGTTCGGGTGATACAAGATTGCATTAAAGCAAGGATAAAAAGAAAGGCTAAATTGAATGTTTTGAACCAAATGGCTATTATCAATACATTTGGGAGTTTATACTAATCGTTTTTTACTATCTTCTGCGATGTTCCATCATATTGTAGGTGCTTGATTATTTTTTCATTCCTTGCAATTAATATTGTGCCAGCGATCATTGATCCTGAGTCACTAATGAAAATATCCCGATTTGGTATTCCTGGTATAATGTTAGATGGGGTGCACTAAAAATGTCGCATTTATGCAGGATGACTTGAGTCGTTCAACTCCTGCATCTGGACACCCTTCTCGACCGGCTAGCCGTACTGCTTTTGAAAACAATGATGAAACTTTAGGTTCTGTCGACTTGGAGCTGGCACAGCCACAACATGGTGTAAAAGGTCCACCAACATCATATTCTTATGCTGCAGCTTTAGGTGCTTCGTTATCAAGAAGCACAACCCCTGATCCCCAACACATCGCTAGGGTTCCGAGCCCCATTCCTACCCCTATCGGAGGTGGGCGAGTCAACCCTTCTGAGAGGAGAAACCCAAACAGTCCAAACCTATTCAATGGACCTTCTACTCATCCCAAAGAGGCTGCTGATTTGGTGACTGCTTTGTCAAACATGAATTTGTCAAATGGTGTAATGGGTGAAGAGTTGAATCTAGCTCAGTTTGACAAAAATGCTGATGATCAGAACGCTTTTCTTCTGAATATGCCACGAAATCAAAAAAATAATAAGAATAACTTGTACTTTGACGGATCTTCGAGTAACTTGCAATCTCACTATCAGCAGATTGATGGTGGGGGGAGTTCGTATTTGAACAACGGTTTGAGTGGATACTCGGTCAACTCACCACAAATGATGTCCAATCAACATGGCAGCATAAATCTGCCACCACTTTTTGAAAACGCTGCTGCCGCTTCTGCTATGGCTTACCCTGGACTGGAATCAAGGTTCACTTTGGAATCACCAAACATCAGCAGAATGGGAAACCAAATGACGGGAAATGCGCTCCAAGCTTCTTTTATGGATCCGATGTATCTTCAGTACTTACGGTCAACTGAATACGCTGCAGCAGCTGCCCAAGTTGCTGCTCTGAATGATCCGACTATTGACCGGAACAACTATCTTGGAAATTCATACACAGACTTGCTTCAAAAAGCTTATCTTGGAACTTTATTGTCACCACAAAAATCACAATACGGTGGTCTTCAATATGTAGGCGCATCTGCCAGTCCGCACCACCATGGTTATTATGGGAATCCTGCATTTGGAGTTGGTTTGTCTTATCCTGGAAGTCCATTAGCAAGCCCAGTTCCCAACTCCCCTGGGGGACCTGGCAGCCCAATCAGGCTTGGGGAACTCAATACCCGATTCTCACCTCAGATGAGAAATTTAGGTGGTGGCAGTGGTGTGATGGGACATTGGCATCTAGATGGCGGGGATAATAGTTTCGCATCCTCTTTGTTAGAAGAGTTTAAGAGCAATAAAACCAAGTGCTTTGAGCTTTCTGAAATCAATGGTCATGTTGTTGAGTTCAGGTATGTGCATATATAAATCACATTTTGTTAGTTTTTTCCCCATAATATGCCTCATCTCTGATTTTAAGTTATTTATGATTGTTATCAGTGCGGACCAGTATGGTAGCCGTTTTATTCAACAGAAACTTGAAACTGCAACCATAGAGGACAAAAACATGGTTTTCCAGGAGATTTTTCCGCAGGCTCTTACTTTAATGACTGATGTCTTTGGAAATTACGTGATTCAAAAGGTGTTGTGAACAAATTTATCATTTATTGCCGAACTACAACATGAAACGACATTTTTTCTTGAATTATAAAGTAGTGTTTTGATTGATGGTTTTTAATTTCAGTTCTTTGAGCATGGAATGCCTGCACAGAGAAGAGAATTGGCTGGAAAGCTATTGGGCCATGTTTTAACACTTAGCCTACAAATGTACGGCTGCCGAGTTATTCAGAAGGTAATCATATGAGCTGCCTGAATCTTCTGTAGTTCCGTTCATCATTTTTAGTCAATAAATAGGCATGATGTGATCCTTTTGAAGCTTTTCTTTATATTATGGTTACTTTGTGCATTACATAGGTAAATGAATGCCATCTAATCTTTTTAATATTTTAGGCAATTGAAGTTGTAGACATGGATCAGAAAATCAAGATGGTGGAAGAGCTTGATGGTCATATCATGCGCTGTGTACGTGATCAAAATGGGAACCATGTTATTCAAAAGTGTATAGAATGTGTTCCTGAAGAGCATATTCAGTTCATCATCACAACTTTCTTTGATCAAGTTGTCACCCTTTCCACCCATCCATATGGGTGTCGTGTAATACAGGTTGGTAATCATTTGCTTGCATATTTTGATTCCGTCTTCCCAAATTAAACAATAAAATATGAAATACGTATTTTGTCGACTGGCAGAGGGTGCTCGAGCACTGTGAGGATCCAAAAACACAAAGCAAGGTGATGGATGAAATCCTCGCATGTGTAAGCATGCTAGCACAAGATCAGTATGGAAATTATGTTGTCCAGGTTTGTAAATTGTAACCGTCAATTCTGGTTTGGACTTTATTAATAATTCATCTATAATGATTAATTTGCTCGTGTCTTGAAGTCTCTTTGTTTTGACTAAAATGTGTATTTGGTCAATTTTCTTTGAGCAGCATGTGTTGGAACATGGAAAGCCGAATGAACGTTCGATAATAATTCAAGAGTTAGCTGGGAAGATTGTTCAGATGAGTCAACAGAAGTTTGCGTCGAATGTTGTTGAAAAATGTTTGACTTTTGGTGATGCTAGTGAGCGCCAATTACTTGTGAACGAGATGCTTGGTACAACTGATGAAAACGAGCCTCTTCAGGTTTCTCTACTCTACGTTTTTTTAATGATTATCAATGTCTCTACTTGTGACGATTAATTGTTGATTCTTGCTACCTTAGAAAAAGGAGACTTTGCATGCCTGGAAATGGGAATGATTTCTTTTGAATTTTCTTATTTTCATGTAATTTATGTATCATAAATATTTGGGCTCTCTTTTTTACCCAGGCAATGATGAAAGATCAGTTTGCAAATTACGTCGTGCAAAAAGTACTGGAAACTTGTAGTGATCAAGAACGTGAGCACATATTGTCCCGAATAAAGGTTCATTTGAATGCACTTAAGAAATACACTTACGGCAAACATATTGTAGCTCGTGTAGAGAAACTTGTTGCTGCTGGGGGTACGTATTCACTTCTTTCTTTTCTCGTTTCTTTTTATCTTATTATCCGGTCCTCGTATTGGAAGGCAAACATGGGATTGTCAAATTTAAAGTTACTGTAGACTAAACCACACACCTTTCCATAGTAGTAAAATTTAGTTTTCTCTACCTATATGTCCATTGTCATCATTACAAAAAGGAAAAGGTAATTGTATTGTCACTTGGTTCTTAATACTTGTTTCACTGTCCATCTGCACATGGTTATGGTTTTAGGAAGATTGATGTTGGGTGCATGCTCGGTTTTGTTGACTGCAGAAAGGAGAATTGCTGCGCAGTCGCTACATGCGGCATAGGAGCCATAGGAAACGAAGTTGTACAGCTAACAAAGGCTAGTTTGAGCTACCTTTTTCCTGTCTCTCTGTCGTTGGCTCTATCTTCTAGTGGCTGGTTAGTAGTGGCCAATTTGCAAATAAAGTTTGCTTGTACTTGGGAGAAGTGTACATTCTGTAGCTTTTTAAGGTTTATACATAGTTACTTGTTATAAGAATCTGAGAAGGCTCGGGGTTTCACCGAGACTCCTGCAGAGGCAGTATAATGATGATGATGACACAGTGTTGTTTTCAAGGGTGTAAAGATGATCGGAAAAAGGAAAAGATGAGGTAGTTTTGTGACTGTACAAAAATGTTGCCCATATCGGAGAGTCGTTGATGTTTCTAGGCAGAGAGTTGGTTGTTTTCACGTATGCTATTTAAACAGTTATCTTAAGCTGTCGTCTGTCAATATAGTCTTCTTAAATTTCTTGTGTTGGTCGTGATGCCTGCATTCTTATGCGTGTCACGTTCTTGTTAACATATTGTTTACGGTGTTCCAGAGTTTTAAAAGGCTTTCTCAAGTTGTAGCCCTATAAAGTTAATTGCTCTGGTGTCCATTGATAACCTAGTATGGTTGGAGATGAGTTTTGCCGAAGCTTTTAGTTGTGGTTTTGATTACCGAGTTGACTAGGTCCGGAGATCGTGTTAGCTTGGATTGCTACAAGGACCGACTGGTTTCTACTTGTACCTTAAACACTTGATCTATTCCTCTGGCAAATGTGGCATTCAAAGTCGATGTGTATAATTAAGTTAAGGTAGCAAAATGAGTGTCAAAGCATTTGACCATATTGGGTTGTCACTATAATACTTGCTATCAAATGCATCATGTTTTTATCATTAATAATAAAACAGTAAACTTAAAACTACTATTAAAGTTTTTTATAACTAATTATTCATGATACTTTGATAATAAATTTAAAATTAGTTTAACAAAGTGTAATAACTGAACTAATATTGTTCAATATGTGACATGTATAATCATGAATTTTACGAAAAAATGTGGCCTAAAATATAGGATAGTAGTGTTTTCATACTTTCATTTGTTTTCAGACTTTAGGCTAACTGGCTAGACTTTACCATGTGGTCCATTTCATAGACTGCCGGGGACCAAAAAAGTTCTATACATTAATGAGTGATTAAATTTGTTAAGGCAATAGGGTTCATTGAGCCCATGCTATTAAACATGCATTGTTATTAGCAGTCCTAAATCCTATTCAAAGTATCTACAGACGTATTTTGTGCGTTGAAAACATGTATGATAATGCAAGTTTTATGATTGTGTATAAAATTCTTGTATTTATTTTGGCCGGGTACGATGAGTTGCACCTTAATTAGGTATAATGTTCATTCGATAAGGGGACGTTTGGTTCGCGGATTTCCTGAGATTCTCTGATATTTGCAATTAAAATCCTGTGTTTGGTTTGCAGATTTCAGTAAGGATTTGAAATCCCTTCATTCTTTGTTATTTAAAATCTCAGCCTCTCCCCTTCGATTTCAAATCTCAGTTACCTTGCATTTTTCAGATTAACAAATTTTTCCTAAAAGATAATGTAGATTCTTTGACAAAATCCTGATATATGCAAATGCTGCATAATGCAAATCCTTTGACAAAATGCAAATCCCAAGAAAAAAAATCTGCGAACCAAACACCTCTTAAGTTTTGCATGGACAATGTTAGTTTCATGCATATATGTGCTTTCAATAATTATCAAAAACGTATTTTAGTTTTAACAATACGTTAACAAATTTATTTGAAGATGAAAATATATTTCTATATCGGAAATATCACATGAAAACCCAATTTAACATGTCAATTGTCATGCAACCAGGCTTCAGTGTGGTCATGTGGGCCTAAGATTGGGCGTTGGACCCAAATCTTTGCTCTGTAAGTATCAATGTCAAACTTTCAAGTTTCAATAAGTCAATTAAGTCTTAAAATTTTAGAATTAACGATAAGATAATCATTTTTGTAGTTGACTTGTTTTTCTGTATCTCATGAAAAAAAAAAAATGTAAAGTACACATATGTGATCAACGGTTACCCAAAATCATTAATGTTTTTGGTATAAAAGTCGGGTAATAATAAACATGACACACATATAAATATTAGATATTAGAAGGTTTAGGCAATTAGTAGTTGGAATTTGATATTATGTTATTATTCTTATAATTCAACAATGAATTTTCAGGCATCACCATTCTCATTTTCTGCCCTTAAACATTTTCCATCCAAAGTTTAGATTTAGAGAAAACGAAACTCATTTGGTTGATAGAACGAAGTAATATTTAAATGATACGAATCAAGAAATCGACATGATTATAAATGTTCAAGTATGGAATATCTCTTTTCACATTTATGCCGTCTTGAGTATGTACACTTGTCACATATTTTATGACGTAGGATGTAGTATTTATTCAACTTATGTAATTGAAATTTACAATTAATTGCTCATTTAAAGTACGTAATATATATTTAAGTCCTCACAAATCCATATTTTTTTAAAACATTAGCTTGATGGCCAAATTATCATATTTGGTGGCATCTTTCAATTTCTACTATTCAGCCATTCCATATATCTTTTGTACCATTCCAAAGAACTTCTGCTCCAAATTAATGCCTCGTATTTTTTAATTGGTTTGTTGGGAAATTAATTAGCTGGGTGACATTTTTGTAATCAATACATCGTGTGTGTCTATATATGTATGTTTGTATAGTAATTAGTAAATGGAGAGATGAAGAAATTAAACCTAAGATGAAGCATCCTATATATCCCAACAACAAATTAAATGGTCATGTATGTAGCAGGGAATTTGTAAATTTAACCATAATATATATGGTTTGCATAATAAATTTAAAAGAGAGGGAGGGAGGGAGGGGGCCGGTACGTACGTGATGTGATGCTGAAACTCGTTGAAAACCCAGATATTGGATATATGTTCTTGCCACAAGTAATTAAACGACTCATTTTTCTTAATTATTAGAATACAAGTTCAGGATTCAACTTCATTTAAATATCAATTACTTATATTATTATACCTATCAGCGGATCGTTCGTCATTTCACACATCATCATATATATCCATCCTGTCTTCCCATCAATATATTCTTGTGTGAAGAAATATGTCTAATCTCCAACAATTAATTCCAATAATTACATATCCGATTTGACCTATGGACGAATATGCAAGGCCTCCGGAGGACAACAATTTTCTTTTCCAACCTGAGATTATCTTTTTCATTTTCTCCACTAGAGGACGCACCATGCATGCATGATCAAATATATAGGCATATATTGGCGTGATCGAGATGTATATATTCTATGAATTGAAATGCCCACTAATATTTATTTCAAAACATGGCCGTCTCATTGATTTTAAAAGGCTTGTGCTTGATGGATTTTGGAGGCCCTATGCTTGTGATTACAACATAATTCCTTAAATATTTTAAATAGTAAATTGTTCATTTTGAGACTTAATTTTAATAGGTAAGGTGGATGTCGTGAATAACAAAAAAAAAACTGATTAGTGAGATTCAAAGATAAATAATGTGAATCAAATTGAATTTGACATAATTAAATTCCAATCAAACGCACCGATGCACAAAGTATACATGTCAAATACATAAAATTTTTATTCGTCTAAATTAGATCTTTATTATGACCTTGAGACCCTACAAAACTGGGAGCTCTGTGTGGTCGAGCCTTCCGCATACACGAAGCCCCTTTTAATATATCTGGTTGCGGAACTCTATCCATCTAAGTTGACAACTGCGGTGCAGTACAACTTTTGGAAAGTCAATACTGTACTACCCTCTCAAAAAAACAAATTGAAATATGGAAAATGGTACTACATATATATAAATAATATCAAAAACTCAACTGTAAACCCAACCATTTTCCATGGCTGTCTCCTTCCATTTTCTCAGGTCAAACTCACTTCTTCTGTTGATCTCTTTACACATCTCCTTGACTTGGGGTCATGGCGGTTCGGACCACGATGATGAAGATGCGAGCAGCAGCAACCCCAATCTGCATGCCAAAGGGTTGGTGTTGGTCAAAGTTTATTGCTTGATCATCATGTTTTTCAGCACATTTGCTGGTGGTGTCTCCCCTTACTTCTACAGATGGAACGAGAGTTTTCTATTGTTGGGCACTCAATTCGCAGGCGGAGTGTTTTTAGGGACTTCCCTCATGCATTTCTTGAGTGACTCTAACCAAACCTTTCAAGATCTTACTACCAAAACATACCCTTTTGCTTTCATGTTGGCATCCTTTGGCTACCTTCTCACCATGTTTGGTGATTGTGTGATATTATATGTAACCAAAAAAGGCACTGCTCATACCAGTGGTGGTGGTGGAGACAATAAAGTGGCGGTAGAGACGGAGGAGGGGAGGACGATGAGTGGTGGCGGGGATCATGAAAAGGACAGTCACAGTCACAGTCACAGTCACCCGGTTCTTGTTAGGGCATCATCATTGAGCGACACCATTCTACTTATCTTGGCCTTGTGTTTCCATTCGATTTTCGAGGGCATTGCTGTAGGTGTATCATGTAAGTTTCTAATCCTTATAATTTGTGCTTGTCAATTAGGATTTATAGATAGTTACTTATCATATATGATGATAATTAAATTATACCAAGCACTGCACACAACAATATTCTACATATATATGATTGAATTTTAATTTTTTGCTAATTGATATGCAATTTGGAATCTTGTATGAATTTCAATTAGCTATATATGATCGATCAGATCGATGAAAATTAATCAAGAGCTAGAGTCTTCATTAATTTTTGTATATTATAAAATCCTACAACCCACCTGACAACGCTAGCTAGCTGAGTTCAATATTATCCATTGTTGCTAGCATTTTTGTTATAAATCATAAATATTTAGCATCCCTTTTCTATCAATTAATGGATCAAAAGCCTAGCGCGCTAATTAAAGGGTAGGCAAATTCTTCATAGCTAATTACAAGATTTTCAACACTTAGGGGCTGTTTGGTTCACAGATTCCTGAGGGAATCCTGTGGAATTGGAATGGACATTCCATTCCGTGGTATGTTTGGTAGGTTTATCATTAGGAAAGAGAATTCCGTTGACAAAAAAATTTTCCATTGATTGCTTGAATCTATTTTCCAAGGGGGGAGGCCAAGGAATTCACATTTCATTCCTTCGACAGATTCCATTCCTTCAGAAAATTTTCCGTGAACCAAACAGCGCCTTAATTATTTATTAAGCATGATTATACTATACCTAGCTAGTAGATGCTCATTCTAAAAAAAAATAACATGAAAGACTTAGAATTGTTAAGTGTGGATGATCACATAGATATAATCTAACGTACATTTGGTACCAAGAAATGGTATTATTTGGGTTTATAAGTTTGATTTTCCATTCTGCATGTTTTGTTTTTTGTAATGATAATAAAGATTGATATGGAAAATGTAGGGAAGCTCTATCCATTCTCTTTCAATTCCATCCTTCTATATATTCTCGATCTTCATCTTAGCAACGCGCGGAAGAAGATAAATGAAAATTTCGAAATAAAATCAGTTGTCTATGTATTTCTTTCCATTGACAATTATCTTGATAAAAAGTTTGTAAATCACACATAATATGCTCACCGTACGAAACATACACGACTTTAAATAATGTTTAATTAAAGTTCTATGATAAGAGGGAACTAAATAACCCGAATATGTTAAAGGCTACTATCTGATTTTTTTCTTTCATGATAAAAAATTTTCTTAACAGAGAATCTCAGCAGATCTCTCTAACTAGCAACCAGTAGCGCAGTGGACACACGTATGCTCAATCAGAATTAGGATTATGTAAATATTTGCGCATGATCACTGAAATGTATATAATTTTTTGTCCGGTTTCCTTTATTGCAGCAAAAATTCAAAAAGAAAAGGGACGAAGTTGTAACACGTACTGTTATCCTATATATAATGTTGGATAAACGGTATGAAACTTTGCACAAGTTTGGATAATCGAACTAACAATCTTTAGAATTCACACGATTACAATATTTGAATAAGCTAGGTTCCTATATATACTAATCTAATTAAGAGGTGTGAACGAAAGATTGCAACTCTTCATGGAATCCTTTCGTGAAAGATTGTACCTTTTCGAAAGGACACAACTCTTCGACTTTCCTAAATACTAATTTAGGTCTTTGCATTTTCAATAATTACAATAACTAATCTATTTACATAATTAGTCTAACAATCATGATTAATAATATATCATATCATGTCTAATTTTGTTAGCTATAATATTATACAAGTATATAACCATATAGGCATGCATCAATTTATATACTAGCTTTCATAAGTCGTAGCCCTATTTTTGTACTTGAAATCGATCAAGTGTACGTACTCATTCACATGCACATACATACATGATATTTTACAAGCTTCGCTTTTGATGTGGATTTTCAGCAACAAAAGCAGATGCATGGAGAAACCTTTGGACGATCTCCCTGCACAAGATTTTTGCAGCCATTGCAATGGGAATCGCACTCCTGAGGTTGATACCAAAGAGGCCATTCTTGATAACCGTGGCCTACTCTTTCGCCTTCGGTATCTCAAGTCCAATTGGGGTTGGAATAGGAATCGCAATTGATGCCACAACAGAAGGGGCGGTAGCAGACTGGATTTATGGCATCTCCATGGGCATTGCTTGTGGAGTGTTTGTGTATGTAGCTATTCATCACCTCATATCTAAAGGCTTTCAACCACAACAACACTCCTACTTTGACACACCATTTTTCAAGTTCCTCGCTGTGCTTCTTGGGGTTGGAGTCATTGCAGTTGTCATGATTTGGGATTAATTTCATTTGCAAATTAATCAAATTAAAGGGTTTATATATATGATTATCCTGATCATAATGTATGTGATTAATTTGCTAATTAATGTACTTGCATTCATGTTGTAATTGTTTTCTACAACATGCTTACGTGTTTCATATACATATATGTTATGTGCTGCATGTGTGTAATTTATAAACTGATTAATAATGAATCCATAATTAAGCGATCGATCATGGAAATATAATCAAGTGATTGTGTAAATTATCTTCCTAAACAGGAGCACTTATGTGACAGCATGATCATCTCAATGACTCACAATTTGGTCATTCTTTCTGATCGATCCGGCCAATTTTCTGATTTTAATATGTAATACGTACATTATTATCATTAAAGAAAACTAAATAGAAATTTGAATACATCAAATAGATTTTTTTAAGAATGGTGTAAGGTTACGATCATCGTGGGGAATTGAAGGATATGTTTATGATGACCGGTCAACACATATATATGGTTACGGTTTATGCGGGTATGATGTCTACTTCATTTTATTAAATAGTTACAAAATATTATATATTTTTTAATCCTCCATGACACATATAAACACTTGTGTGACTTTAATTTTGCGTAAAAAGGTCCACCCGAAACTCTTGGTAATTTGATAACAATTAAAAGGAATATATCACAATACTAATTATGATAATTTGGTTTAACACGACTTTTTAATCAATCGATTCAATTACTTTTATGTTGATCAAATATTCAAATAGCAAGCTAAACAAACAAATAATTCCAAACCCATCCGTTTAAACAGTACCCTTAAAGTGCTGAAGATTAATTACTTATTACTTTTGGTTTAATTGGGGTGGGTACAATGTCGTCTTCTTTGTCTTATGGCATATTAATGGGTGCAAATATGTTTGGTTGAATGACATGCCCATTGTAACCTAACTATCCATTCCTAAACAATCCCTATGAATAATTAAACATGATTTTTTTTTTTTTTTTCCAATTTGATCCTACATATATATGACTTAGAAATCAATAAAACATTGGTTCTTTAACATCATAATGAACTTCTAACCTTAAAAATTATTGTCTTAATTAACAAGATTAGTGGTTGGAGTATAAACATCTTTAACTTCCCTCCCCCACACCTTTTGTGAAATCTAGCTCGATCATCAATCTAACACCTTGAAGAAGGAACACATAATCGACATCTAAGTCTAACATAAACACGTACAAGTTGATTCGATCAATGTGACTTGACGTACTATATAATATATATGGTAAATCAATATGAATTTGGTATTACAATGCATGTTAAAATGATATTTGCAAAGACATAATTAGTGGTATATATATGCATTCAATCATGGTAATAAAATATTCTTTTCCTTGTAATACAAAAAACTTACTAATTAACTATTTATACATGATTTAATTAAGTGATGCGATTGCAACATATATATGCAGTGAAAACCATACTTATGCCTACCATCACACACAAAAGTTCAATATGCATGCATGATCGAGGTGGTTGTGTACAATAAATGAAACTTAATTTAAAAGTTAAAAAGTAAATTCACCCAACTAAAATAGTCTAATACCCATGGACAAACATGGAACTAATTTTGTCTTGACGAAACCTAGCTAAGCTAAGATCGATCCATATTTATGTTCTTATTTAGCATTTTGAGTAGATCCTCGTCACAAAATTAAGTACTATGGCTTAGCATAACCATGACTAAGGAGTAAAAATTCGAAATCATCTATTTATATCCAAGCTTCAATTTATTAATTGTCCTTAATTAGGTGTGATCCTACGTACCTAACGACTTACTTGATAATTAATTATTCTATCCGTCTTAATATAAATGTTCATCGGATAAAAGAATATAGCTTTACAGTCTGCTTGGTAAAAAATATATTTAGTAAAATAGTTGGAGCTAAAACTGAAAAATATAAATGGTGATTTTACTTTTATTTTTTAATTAACTATTATACATTTGGATATTTTTATCCTTAATTATTTGTTTAATTAATTATTTTATATACTTAAATGAAAGTTTTACCTTTATTTGTTTAATTAATTAATTTCTTGGACAAACAATTACTTTGTAAACATATATAGGATTATCATTAGAACAATTTGTTTTTTTAACAAACATGTATTTTGGAACAATGGAAAGTAGAAATTTAATTTGGGACGAAAAATATATTACTGAACTATGATTAAGCATATATTCAATGTGAAAATCGATAACACAAAATGTTGTTGATACTTAAAATCAAATTAATTAATACAATTAAATTAAAATGAGATTAAATGATGAAAAAAATTAATAGATACTACAAGTAATAAAATGGAAAAGAAGGATAACATTCATTATTTTGTGTCATTAAAGTTTGAAGAGAATTAAAGGAAATTAAACCAAAAAAAGTTTGTAATATTGAGTGTTTTTAGAAATGAAATTGCTACGTTGATAAGGGTTTTCTTAAAGAAAAACAAAAGAAGAAAATAATAGATTTTCCTTTTAAAGTAGCATTCCCGTTTTGGAAAGAAGTAAAAGTAACTTAAATAAAAATACTTTCTTTATCGATCTTTAACTTCTTTCCAACTCAAAAAACGTAAATTACAATAGCAACATTAATTAATTTTATTTTCCTTTCATTGTCCTTTATAATATTAGTATTGAATATTATATATACCAGGCCACTCAATTAGATAGTTAGGGGGCGTTTGGTTCGCGGATTTACTGGGATTCACTGGGATTTGCATTTAAAATCCTGTGTTTGGTTTGCAGATTTCAGTAAGGATTTAAAATCCCAGGATTCCTTAAATCCCTCCCTTCTTTGTTATTTAAAATCCCAGCCTCCCCCAATGATTTTAAATTCCAGTTACCTTGCATTTTTCAGATTAGCAAATTTTTTCTATAAGATAATGCAAATTCTTTGACAAAATCCTGACAAATGCAAATGCTGCATAATGCAAAGCCTTTAATAAAATGCAAATCCAAAAGGAAAAAATCTGCGAACCAAACGCCCCCTTAGATGGCATTGTTGGCAAAAGGAAATGCACATATTTTTGAATGTTTGAAGACGACATAATTAAGTCAAAAATGATATAATAAAAATGACTTTGACAACACTCAATATATATTTCAATATATATTTCTTGATATATCCCACCATACCACCAGTAGGTGGTGATCAATATGTGTGTGTAAGTACGTGTTAAAGAATGTGCATTGAACAGTTGTACCCAGTCAAAACACAGCTTTACACTATAAAAACCCTCCCACAACAATAACATCTTTCAATCATCTCCAAACCCAAAATATATCATCTCATCGATCACCATATATATATATATATATATATGGGGTTGTATCTTCTTCCTTCTTCATCTTCTTTGGCTGCTTTACTACTCTTACTTACATGCTTCCTGTACTTGTACCCTGAAATGGCTGAAGCAAACACTAGACATTATAACTTCAATGTGGGTAACTTTAATTTAAGCGCTAGCTACCTACCTTATATATAATTCATTTACTTCATATATACTAACCTCAATCGATCTTAATTATTATTTAATTAGATACGAATACGAAATGTGACAAGATTGTGTGCGACCAAGAGCATAATAACCGTCAACGGAAAATTTCCAGGGCCTCGCATTGTTGCTAGAGAAGGGGATCGCGTCATCATAAATGTCGTCAATCATGTTTCGAACAATATCACCATCCATTGGTAAGTCGATTGATAACATACATACCTTTAATTATTTGTTTATCGGAATTGGATATATAGGACGTTAATTAATTAGTTTTTGTGTATTTGGTTTATAATTAATTAGGCATGGGATTCGTCAACTTAGGAGTGGGTGGTATGATGGGCCGGTGTATATAACACAATGCCCCATTCAAACGGGCCAATCATACGTATACAACTTCACCATTACGGGCCAAAGAGGAACATTATGGTACCATGCCCATGTTTCGTGGATTCGGGCTACACTCTACGGTCCGATCATCATTCTACCTAAACGTAACGAATCATACCCGTTTCTCAAACCTCATAAGGAAGTCCCCATCATGTTTGGTACGTAAATATTAGTTAATTTGATACGCTAGCTTTGTGTTTTCATCCTACTATACGTGTATATAAATAAATATATAACTATTATATATATGGAATATATAACTTCGTATATATATATATATATATATATATATATATATATATATATATATATATATACATGCATGAACGTAGGAGAGTGGTGGAAGGCTGATACAGAGGCAGTGATTAGCCAGGCCCTTGAGAGCGGGGGTGGTCCAAATAGTTCCGACACCTATACCATTAACGGATTCCCTGGTCCATCCAGTAATTGTTCATCCAAAGGTACCAACCTTATTATGCATATATGCTTGCTTTATCACTGAGTACGTACGTAAGATTACTATATATATGGACCGATTAATTAACGTGGGATTAATTGTTGATGCATGCATGCATGTAGAAACGTATAGGCTTAAGGTGAAGCCTCAGAAGACGTATCTCCTTCGACTGATCAATTCTGCCCTCAACGATGAGCTTTTCTTCAGAATTGATAACCATACATTTACTGTCGTTGATGCGGATGCAACTTATGTGAAGCCATTTCAAACCGACACGATATTCATCACACCAGGCCAAACTATGAATGTTCTTTTCAAAACCAAAAGCCTTAACTCCAATGCCAATTTCTTGATGGCTGCCCGGCCTTACTCCACGGCAGCCTCTGGGACATTCGATAACACAACTGTTATCGGAGTTGTTGAATACAACATTAAAGCCTCTGCCAACTCTACCATTAAATCTCTTCCGATTCCACCACTCCCAATGATTAATGCCACCACGTATGTCGCCAATTGGACAAACAGCCTCCGTAGTTTGGGCCCTGCAAACGTTCCTCAAGCCATCCAACGACGGTTTTTCTTCTCTATCGGTCTCGGTACCAACCCATGCCCGAGAAACCAAACATGTCAAGGACCCAACGGCACCAAATTTGCAGCCAGCGTGAACAACATTTCCTTCACAATGCCAACAACAGCTCTCCTCCAGGCCCATTTCTTCCGACGATCCCAAGGTGTTTACACCACTGATTTCCCGACCACCCCGCTGACTCAGTTCAATTACACGGGCACCCCGCCAAACAACACGATGGTGGCTAATGGCACCAAAGTGGTGGTGTTGCCTTTCAACACCACTGTGGAGCTGGTGATGCAAGGAACCAGCACTCTCGGAGCTGAAAACCATCCTCTCCATCTTCATGGCTTCAACTTCTTTGTCGTGGGCCAAGGCTCTGGTAACTTCAATCAGACAACAGACCCACAAAGTTTCAACCTTGTGGACCCCGTGGAAAGAAACACCGTTGGTGTGCCCTCTGGTGGATGGGTAGCAATCCGGTTTCGAGCCGATAACCCAGGTGAAGTTGAACGTACATGAATTTAATTAATTAATTGGGCAAAAAGAAGTAATGATAGAATTAATTGCGTTTAACGTACAGGTGTGTGGTTCATGCATTGTCATATCGACATACATTTGTCGTGGGGATTGAGGATGGCGTGGGTGGTTATGGACGGGAAGCAACAAAATCAGAAGCTGCCGCCTCCGCCGGCTGATCTTCCAAAATGTTGAATATGACTAGCTCCGGCCGGCGGCAATTACAAATTGAGTTTTGATTTTATGTACCATACACATATATACCCTCTATATCAACATAATGTTATTTCTTTTTGTTTATTTAAGTATAAAAGTTTTAGTTTTGAAAGTTTTTTGAATCTGTATTTCATTTTAAAATATTTAAGAAGACGTACTGGAGCGTTTAAATACTGTTGAGTAATTAATAAAACAAATTTGTATTTCTTTCATAAATATTTAAAAAAGGACATAAATTTTGAATTATGAACCAGACAAGGACATAAATTTGTATTTCTTTCATACAAATTTTGAATGTTCATACTTCTTCATTTTTCCATTCGATCCAGGGCCGTCCCATGGATTTTAGAGGCCCTGTACATATGCCTCTGATATAGGCCCTTAGTTACGAAAAATTTAAATAGTAGATTACTCATTTTGTAACTGAGTTTTAGTATATAAATTAGATGTCTTAAATGACAAATTTTATGTGTTTGTATATTCAACGAGACTTCTAAAATGGTATATAATATGCTTAAAACGAAATAATGAACAATTAATATTCAAAGTACTTCGTTTGATAGTTCGATCATTTTTACGATTGTGAGGCCCTACAAAATTGGAGGCCCTGTGCGGTCGACCTTCTCGCACGCCCTAAAAGACGAGCCTGATTCGATCTAGCTATAAGTTGTCGTACCATGACCAAACAACATCAGCGCCAATGCCCTACTACCACATACAAAAAGCGACAAAACAAAACAAAGGCGGGCTACGATAAAACAAAACTCTTATTATAAGATTAACACGATGATGATGCATGGTACCGAATAGCTAGGTTCTTCGACGATATTGATTATTATAATTTATAGATGAAACTATGTGTTAACGTAGATGTTTCAAAGTTTGTATAACATATTCTGGTCTGGTCTGCACTTGCAGGCATTTTAATGGGCTGGATAGTGTCTGCAAGTTTGGGTCAGCCCATGATCAACTTGGTAATAACCAACTCAAAAACCGTGGTAGACTGGTAGCATATACTCCCTTTGGAAAAAAAAAAAAAAAAGAAGGTCCCATTGATTTAAAAGAAACTAAACCTTTCATAAAAGTGCAATCAATTTCATTTTTTATTTTGCTAAAAAAACTGAAACTAATTTCTTTTCAAACAATTTCATGTTTCGAAACCAGCCATGGGTGCTATTTAACAGCCTGAGATATGATTAGTGAAAGAGTGATGCTAAAGAGACACCTAAATAGGGGTATAATTATGACATTCACTCTCATCATTCTCTAGGCACTAATTAATATAACCTAATTGGTGGATGTTTATTGGTTAATATACTCTCACTTTCCTCATTATTTAGGCATAGGGTGTCCTTTAAGTAAATTGAGGTGTCTTTTTAGACATCCCCTTAGTTGAAATACTTGTACTTATGGTCAAGCTTACACGTTTTTCTCTTACAATTTTACTTGTCGATTTTGTTCTTATGACGAGACTCTAGAATTTGTTACATATAATCTTGATAACTATTGGTCTACGTTGTTATTTTATTTGTAAATGATAATATAGGCCAATATATACTTATATTAAGTGATCATACTATTACTTACATTTGTTCGCTTGTATTTCAAGGGGAAAAAACCCCTTGATTACTAAACAAAGGCTTTTTAATAAAATTTAAGGTTTATATTGGAAAAAAAAAAACTCATCATTCTTTCCTATTTTCATGATTACGTTTTTAATTGTTTAAGTCCTTAAAGTATTTTTGTCTTATTTAAACGTATATATTTGACTTGTTTGACCGGAGTAGATGAAAATTGGAAAAGAACTCATTATCTTTTATCATTTTAGTGATTAAATTCCTAAACTTTTTTTTTTACCGTCTTAGCACCAGTCAATAATATGTAGTTTTGAATAAAAAAAATATAGTTTACGGACTAACAGTCGAAAACATAATTTAAGGACTTAATTGTAAAAACTAAAAAAGTTTTTTCAATATTAAACTTAAAATATATGTTCAAAAGGTTTTAATTTCATGATGATACATGCATGTTCATTTGATATATTTAAATTAAAATCAAGAAGCTTCTTTAAATAAAGTCAGCTGGTTTTTATTCCAGAGTTCATCCCCATAAAATACAATGGGCTAAAAAATTTTAATATTTAAATAATTTAACAACAAAGTGACATGTAACTCAATGGTTAAAATGTTGTTTTACGAAATTAGAGGTTTTGAGTTTAATTCTCAGCTAACTAATTTATTAGTTATTTTTTGAAGAAACATAAAATTGATGGACACTTCGACTGAACGGACGGTTCAATAACAAGACCAATTTGGACCGTCGGACCGACCCGACTTAAGCTGGTACATGATGTATTTTCCTTTGAACCCCCCCACCCCTCCCCTAAAACATTAACATTCCAAAATATTACACGTACATGTAGTAAAATGTTACCTATCCTACATTTATAATTTACGAAATGTTGATAATACTTGCATTGTTTTAATAACCTATCATAATAAACAATTAATATATATAATCAAAATGCAAGGATTTTCTTATCTCATTTAGTGACTATCTGGTAAACTACCGGTTGTGTTTTACCGTCTCATTCAGTAATCGATCATTTATATATATACCTTTGCGTAAGACATACATAATTTAGAGACTTAAACAATTACAAACATAATATAAGACTTAATTGTAAACTTTAGAAAAGTTTTATAAAATTAATTAACCCTAAAAGATAGGTGAAGAAGGTTGTAATTTTGTCAATTATTAATTTGTGGACGTCATCATTATGTGATTATTAACAAAATAAAATAGCTAGAAAACATAAAATTGTCAAATCAAGAAAATAGATAACATCATGTGATACTCGTATGATATCATTAATTATGTGACTATTGACTATCATATTCACAGGAATTGAATAAGCAGAAGAAAAGTCGGTTGTAATTTCTCTTGTTCCTTCCAGCCAACGGATCGACCACCACCCGTCACCGTATCCGCCACCAACAAGACGGCAACCGTTTTGTGGCTTTTGTTGACTTTTCCCCGTCAGGACACTTGTCACTTTGACTAATCACCAAATTAATCAGAAATATAATCATTTTCACATCTATTGACGACTGACGCAGAGTACGTTTGGTTCCCCCATTAATTCATGACCCAAATGCTATGCTTTTGTCGGTATAATTTATCAATATATTTAGCTTGAAAATTTAGTATTATACACGTTTTCAATTCTTTTTAAGGCTCCAACCAAATATATTAAAACATATTAATTACGTCTTAAGCTTTTTAATTTATGCAAAGGCTAAACCAGACAACTTAAAAAAAAACGTAACAAATTGGCAAGTATAATGAATTTAATGTGACAATGAGTCAAATGTAATTATGTGATAGATACATGTTCCAGACAATGTGATATATAAGCACAAAGTCAAAAAGTATTAAAAAGCTTAATCTCAACTTAAACACTTATTACAGTAATTTTTTGTTTATCATAATTATAAGCCAATTTACTTACCTTATCATTTACACTCGTTTATGAATCCACGTATTACATTAATAATTTTTTTAAAAATAATTTGTTATATAAAATTAAACCATATAAATATTAATTCTTAACAAAAAAAATACAAGAAACATATAGTTATTTTTTATAAATATTATATATCTATCTGTTTAAATATACATAAATAATAGTTACTCTAAATCTTTATATATTAATAAATGAGAACATTTGATGCCACATGACATCACCTCATCTAACTAATTTTATGTTTTCCCGCCTAAATCTCCTAATTTAATTCTTCCAATTTACTCTTGTAACTTATAAAATTTAAAACTAGAATTAATTACTATTTAAAACTTCTATTAATGAAAGTTAATTTAATTAAATGACTTAATCATTTTATTTTACCTATAATGATTTCTTTGATTTATTTTATATAGCTTAATTCAATAATTTTTTTAATATGTTATTTATCCCCAATTAACATGTTTTTATCTTTACCATTTATTTATTATAATTAGAATATAATAAAATTAATTTCATATTTTATATAACTTTTTTTGTCAGTTTAATATCAACATTTAAAATTTTTATAATAATATCTTAAATTTACAAAAAAATTTACCATATAATTATGTATTAAACATATCCATGTTTTTACATGGGTCAATAAACTAGTTATATATATTGCAGAACATAAATTTGATGCAGAAATGTAGAACTATATATTCGATATTAAATATTTAAATTTATAATATTTATTCGATGTTAAATATATAAAATTCAAAAAATTTAATTTTAATTTTTAATATCGAATATTCAGTAGTGAATATTCAATGTTGAAAATTCAATGGTGAATATTCAACGTTGAATATTAATATTATTAACTAGCCATGTACCATTCATATTATTAATTAAATAAATGCAAATTTTTTTTATAAAAAAATTAAAGAGTACTTTATTAATCGGTACCTAGTTATGTTATCATGTAATTTGAAATGATGGAAAAGATAATAACATTTGAATTACGATTTGTCATATAAAATATATATAACATAGATTGAAACAATAGGTAAAATCTCATGAGATTGTTAAAACTAGTTGGGAGATGATAATCGAAGCTTTTGTTTATAGTATATTTGATAAAATTATAGGAGTTGAGCTGAAAATGAAAAATATAAAATGACACAAAAACTTATATAATCAAATAAATAAAATTATAAAAATAATTAATTTGAATTGTTTAGATAAATTTAAATTTTATAAGTTAAAACTACTTAAATTAGCTTATATACTTTTAATAAGCTACTGTAAATTTTTTTATCAAAAATGCAATTTATGGATAAAAAGAGTTGAAATTGAACAATATAGTCTTCTAACGTTGTATTGAACAATAATGTCGATAGCTTTTCTCATATACATAATAATAGATGATGGATATCAATAAATATATATATATATAGAAATGTTACTTTGTCACACCTTTGGTTTGTGTATGATTTAATAGTTCGACTTTATGTTTAGGAAGCATCTTATTTACATCTAGATGAACTTAACAATAACATATATATCGAACATACGTACTACAGTTAATTGTCATATATTTAAAATTTGGGAAAATTATGAAAAAAACCATCAAAGTACAAAATTTTTTCGATTAAGTCCCCATTTCATATTTTATTTCTGATAAGCCCCCAAACTGCTTAAACCTTTTAAATTGGTCCGTTAACCTGTTATAACAGGTTAACATGCTTAAACCTATTTTGCAAAAACCATCAAAGTATAAAAAATTTTCGATTAAGTCCCCATTTCATTTTTTTCCCTTATAAGTCCCCGAACTAATTAAACCTTTCAACTTTTCGATAAAATAAAACGAATTTTTTTAAACTTTTAAAAACGACGATGTTTATTACGATGACAGAGCATGCCATGTTTGTCTAGACCAAAAATAAGTTGGTTTGAAAATAATATTTTTTCAAAACGACGATGGTTGTTTGAAAATAATAAATTTTGTTAAAAGTCTGTTATTCCAGATAATATAAGTTGGTTTTATATAATAACTTAAATGATGATTATTTCGATCCTATGTTTGTCTAGACCACAATTTTTAAATATATTTAACTAGTTCATCCCGACTAAACTTTAAACAATAAAAATGATCGTTTTGATTTATCATTTTGTTTTTTTTTTTTTTGCATCTACATATGTGTTAGGTGAGTGTCAATTGAACAATCACTTAAATTGATAAAACAACAAATAACATGAGTTTCATCAAGATAAGGGATTTATGTGGCAAAAAAATTAGTTGAGGGATTTATAAGACAAAATAATTTAGTTAATGGATTTATAAGACAAAATTATTTAGTTGGGGGACTTAATCGAAAGAAATCATTGATTATAAAATCCATGTCAGCAATTGCAACCCGCTTAACAGGTTACTGGTAACTTTTCTTGAAAAAACACCAAATTCGTGATTTTTATTTAGTTAAGGGACTTATCAGACAAAAAAATTGATTGAGGGACTTAATCGAAAAAAAACTTGTAGTTTGATGTTTTTTGTGAAATTTTCCCTTAAAATTTTGATCTATTATATAAAATATTATAAATCTCAATTGTGTATTTTGCTAATAAAATGTTTAAGAATGATGTACATGCTAAAAATTTGTTAAACCTAAAGTGCTATATGTGTAACGTACATGTGACATATATATAAAAGGCGTATTGATGATGTTATGCATGTCGTCGGATTAAGCCGCAATTTGTTTTGTCCAGGTGGATGGAGACATGAATATATGTTCGTTAAAACTTGGGATTTTAAGCCGCAGTTAGTTTTGTTGGTTTATATCTTGGGTACCTATTTAGTATTTAACATAGAGGATTAGGTGTCAAGTAGGATTTTTAGGTGTCAAAACCAAAGAAACTCATTTAAAGAATTTTATTGTGGGTCCTAGATGAAAAGTCAAATGTTGCCACGTAAACCTAGGTAGACTTTCGTAAGCACAGAGCCCTAGAATCAAGTATGTACGTGGACCAATGAAGAGCATCCTCGTGTTGAATTGAAGGATCCTCCCAAGATCTTTTACGTAGGAGATCCAAACTCTTTTATTGTATTATATTATTATATTAAAAAGGGGTTTATGTTTCCGATGGCTCACTGGATGCGATTGTGGTATGGCGTTGGCGGTTGGTCATGTGTGGTCGGTCGGGGTTGCATACATTTGATCTCCAGAGGCCGGTCACATATATATATAATTCTACGGCGGTTGGAATTTGAGGTGTGCATGCAGGGATATATATATATATATATATATATATATATATATATATAGGATAAGTACACCGCCCATTGTTCACTCTCGATCAGTTCTTGCCTCAATTAACGCACGTGCATACATACGATACATTTTTGTTGATATTATTTCTGTTTTAATTTATATATAATAATATGAAACATCAATATAGCGTGCGTACGTACCTAGCTACTTTTATTTTCCAAAGAAATCCAAATTTTCTAACTTGATAAATATGCATGGAGGCCTGGGTATGTATAGGCTTTAACTTTTAATCAAGAATTAAACGATATATTAATCATATAAAAACCAGAAATGAAAATGCAAAAATGGACGGGAAATAATTAGGTTGGGGATTGATGCATGGTAAAAATGAAGGTATATGTGGTTTGTGTATGAATTATGATGGGATGTATACATTATACAAGGTGGGTTGGCAAAGACATTACGTGGGACGAATTCCTCGTGATCAGTTTGTGGCAGATGGAGATTGGTTTATATATGTGGTCAAGACAATTGATATTTACTATCATTGCATTACCTGTTTGCCAGTTTCTTTCATATATTATATATGATAACCTACTCAATGCTTTCTCACAACATACAACTAACGTTATATACACACAAAAATTGTGTCTCTATGTATACAGAGAGATCCAGTAAAGAACTTTTGTACATTCAGGTACAAAAGAATTCATGTCATCCATTAGATCAAAAATTTTTATGGTTTAGATTAAATGAGAAAAGTGTAAATAGTTAGAAAACTTTATGCATCTGTTGCATTCAAGATCAAAGGGAGGATATTTTGGGTAGTTTTGGAAATAAATATATATCTATTCAAATTATAATTGCATATTAAATTATAATTGCATTTCATGTTCGTCATTCAAATAATGATGTATCTCGGTTTTATCTATACAAATTTGTGATGTATCGCTGATAATCATCATCATCATCATTGTGTTCATCGTTCATCATCATTCATTGTTCATCTATGCATCGTGTTGCTGCTGTTATGCGTCATTATCGTTCATCATCATCATGTTCATCGTTCATCATCCACCCGTTCAATGCAAACCTACATCGTTCATCGTCCATGTTCTACGCAAAGCTTCACCGTGTTCTATGTATCGTACTGTTTCTATGCAAACATAATCGTGTTTATCGTTTATTCAAACATTCATTGTTCATTCAAACATTTATACATTCAACGTGATCGTGACACGTATCTTTATCGACTCATTATCATACTAGACGCGTTCATCATTATCATTGGACCATGTTCATCATCATATTCATTATTCGTGTGCATCAATGGTGGTGGTAGTTGGTAGTTTAGTGTTTTCGATGGTGGTGGCGGTGGCCAGTAGTGGCTAAAATTAAAAGCGAGAGAGGGAGAAG
>JAANYP010009146.1:0-90000 GCA_020465985.1 Centrapalus pauciflorus | reverse complement strand
ATTTTTTCCGGCAAGAAGAAGCTCAGTTTCGTCGCCGGAATTCCATTCCGTTTTTTTTATTTCACCTGAATCCATGGAGTCGACCGACACATTTCAACAGACACCGTATAATATTTTTCCAAATGGTTTTGCAGCCGATGAGGAGGTCGACGATTGTTTTTCTCTAATCCAGGTCATGTTTATATTTTATTCGAGTATTCGTTGCTTTATTTAACGTTTCTTCTACGTAGAATATGTTGCATTCTACGTAGAATATGTTGCATTCTACGTAGAATATGTTGCATTCTACGTAGAATATCTTGCATTCTATGTTGTCTGTAAATCTATATATATTTTTGTATTCTATGTTGTCTGAATAGAACTTCTATAAACATTTATAGATTTTGAATTTTTTAATCTGTATTCTACTCATATTTTATGTTATATTATGATGTTCATATTTTCTAGTCTATTTTATATTTTAAAATCGCAGAATCGGGTAAATATGAAACCCTCAAGACCTTGCTAAACGACGATGGCTCTGAGCAAGACAATAGGAAAGGCACGACAAAAAAGATATATTGTTCGTAGATTATTTTGTATTCTTCGTAGTTTTTTATAGATTGTCTGTAAATCTATATGGAGTTTTGTATTCTATGTTGTTTGAATAGATCTTCAATAAACATTTATAGATTTTGGATTCTTTAATTTGTATTCTTCTCAGATTTTATGTTATCTTATGATGTTCATATTTTCTATGTCAGTGTAAATCTATATAGATCTTCTCACATTTATAGTTTTTTACAGATTGTTTGCAAATTTATTTAACGTTTCTTCTACGTAGAATATGTTGCATTCTACGTAGAATATGTTGCATTCTACGTAGAATATGTTGCATTCTACGTAGAATATCTTGCATTCTATGTAGAATTGTTTGCAAATTTATATAGATTTTAGGTAAGTGTCATATATTCTATATAGAATACCACAATTCTACGCAGAATGTTCACATATTTTTCATAGAATACCACTAATCTACGTAGATTGTTCACATATTCTACGTAGATAGTTCACATATTCTACATAGAATATTGCTATTCTATGTTACTAGAAATGTTATACATTTTTTTTTGCATCATAGTTTTGAATCCATTGTTTTAATACAGGTTGTAAAAGATTCTACCATGGACACCATTGATTGTGATTGTCGAATGTTTGATCGGATTGTGTTGCTTTGTATCTCCGTCATAGAATGTTGTATATTCACCATAGAATATTATGTTGACTCCATAGAATATATCTTAATCTACATATAAAGTTGTATATTATTCATAGAAAAAAAAAGATGAAGAGAAAAACTCTGGTGACTTTTTTTTTGGGAGAAAAAAAAAGGATGAAGAGAAAAAAGAGGAGGGAATTAATTGTGTGAAAAAACGTGCAGTTCCTTTTTCAATGCCATCCATTTTTCCAACAAAAAAAACCCCTAAAGCCTTCTTAATTTCAAAAATGCCATCTTACATCTAAGCCATTGATTTCATGAAATCAATGGATGAGATTAGTTCTTAGGTTTCCACATTATTTAAGATTCTTAGAAGAACCCTCCCCTATATATATATATATATATATTCAAAATCATAATGTTTAAAGACTATAAATTAAGACACAAAATGATTTAATAGAATAAAAAATGTGTCTGATGTTGAATATTTTATTAAACTTTTGATACGAATCGTTTCTCCACCCTCTTCCTCTATATAAAGCCAGATATCCGTCCCCTATCTTTATTAAACCAACTTCAACTCCAACTTGGAATCCAGCCCACTCACCAGCTTAAACTCATTTTTTTTTCTCCATTTTTCACGTCTCCGGCCACCGTGTATTATAAATAACCACCATGCTACCCTTTGCAATACCACTTCCTCTTTTCCCTTTCGTGCCCTTCATTTTGTTGTTGATAGCCGTATATAAGCTCATACGAGGGAGGAGCCACCTGCAGCAGACACAACTCCGGCTACCTCCAGGTTCAATGGGTTGGCCTTATATAGGTGAAACTCTTAAGCTCTACACTGAAAATCCCAATTCCTTCTTCTCCAACCGAGAAAAAAGGTTCGATTACTTCAATTCCTATCAACTATTAAACTCGATCTTTTCAATAACGTATTCCACAAGGACTAAATGTGCACTTGTGTCTCTACTTTTATAAACTTATAATAAAAATTAAGTTCAAAATATATATATATATATATTTGATTTTTTTTTTTTTTTTTTTTGTATATATGTGTATTCCCTTTAATTTACTATACAAAATGGCCGGTATGTTTCCTTCAAAAATCAAAATACCGTTGATGATGAATACAGTACGTCTGTTGCTAGGTATAAGTTATTTTCAAAATATAAAAAAAGGATAATATAAAACCAACAGATTAATTTGACACGTACGTCTGTCATACGGCTAAGAGGTTATTTTCCTAAAATGCCACGTCAGAAGCATCGCAAACTCCGGTGCACATCAGCGACACAATACCTGGTTTTGGCGATGGATTGATTCTATCGTGTCACAAAAGGCACGCTTTTTAGTGCATGGTAATTTTCCTACTAGCTAATTTAAAGTATCTAATAATTATTTTAACAATTAATTGTCAGCTAGTCTTTTAAATTGAAGGAACAATTGGAGATTAATTAGGCATTTAAAATAATGGATTGATGTTGTTTTTGTTTGAAATTAAATAAAATTAAAGATGTTGGTTTTGATCATGAGTTAATTTGTTACATGTGATGTATATATATATAGGTACGGGAAAATATTCAAAAGTCACATATTGGGTTGCCCTTGTGTGATGATCTCGAACCCGAAAGTAGCAAAGATTGTATTGGTGAGCAAGTCTCATTTGTTCAAACCGACATATCCTCCAAGCAAAGAGAAGATGATAGGCCCTGAAGCCATTTTCTTTCACCAAGGTCCATACCATTCCCATCTCAAAAAGTTGATTCAATCATCGTTTCTTCCATCTTCCATCAAAGGCTCTGTTTCCCAGATCGAAGATATCGTCCTCGGCTTTCTTCCCACCTGGGAACAAAAAAACAACATCAACACCTTGCATGAGATGAAAAAGGTATGACTGTTCTATGTTTATCCCATTTGGTAAGAAGGTAGACATGTAAGCGAGAGGTCACGGGTTCGACTTCCGTCGGAGGCAAGTTGAAATTTAGGTGGAGAAAGTAAGTCTTGGGGGTAAAATGAGTAGTTTAGGAGTAAAAGTAGAATAATTTGCAGTTAAAAAAAAAAAAATCTAATTAAGAAACAAAACACACCACACATACCTTTACCTATCTGCACGCTCATTATATTTCCCTCCTTCAGTGATAGTAATTGCACCCATTAAATGATATGTTTTAAACATTTTTCATGCATTTTATTTATTCTCTACCTCCCAAGTGACATCTGTATTATCTACGTGTCAAATAAATTCAACCAATTAATAATCACACATTTATTGTTAGAATCAATACTCCCTCATACACGTACGTGTCTTTTTGTATATACACATATATACGTACTACATATAGTTATTGGTTAAACAATTAGCATATACATATATTATGTTGAAAGTATAATAAATAAATATATAATTATCTTCGATGGTGATGGTGATGGTGATATCAAATTCACATACGTATATTAAAATTAACAAGGTAGTTAATTACAAAATTTTATTGTTAATTATAAAGAAACTTAATTAAATGATGAATTGAAGTAGTATAGTACGTAGGCCGGTGTGATTAATAAAAAAAATGGTGCATATATGCATGCAGTATGCATTTGAAGTGGCAATGATAAGTGTTTTTGGGAACAAGTTAGAGGCAGAGATAGAAGGAATAAAGAGTCTGTATCAATGTCTAGAGAAAGGATACAACTCCATGCCTTTGGATCTTCCTGGAACCCCATTCAACAAAGCAATGAAGGTAGGTAGCTAGATCGATGCCTAGATTATAATAATCATGTATATATAGAAATCATACTTATATTAATTAATTGTTATAAATTGGTTTGGGGGGGGTGGGGGTGTACGTACACATGTGATGCAGGCAAGAAAGGGTCTGAATGACAAGTTACAGAGGATGATAAAGAAGAGAAGGGAAAGTGGGGAGAATGGAGAAGGATTGTTAGGGGTATTATTGTCATCAAATAATGAAGGAGGAGAAGAAGGAGGAGGAAGGGGGAGATGGCTGAGTGAATCGCAGATTGCAGATAACATAATAGGGGTTATATTTGCTGCCCATGACACGACTGCAAGTCTTGTAACATGGATCCTCAAATATTTGCATGACAATCCTCTTCTCTTGGATGATGTCCGGGTACCTAGCTATTCCCTATTCTATTAATTAATTTATATATATCAATATCAATATCAATAGCAATGTATAAGTTATATGTATGTATATATATTATAAAATAAAAATGTAATTAATTAAATAAAATATAAATATGTTAAATTAGAGGGAACAAGAAGAGGTACGACGTAAAAGACATGAGTCGGCCAATCGTAGAATTACGTGGGATGATACGAGACGCATGCCATTGACAAGTCGGGTATGATTGATGTATCATGTATTAATTGCTAATATATATATTGTATAAGAAAAGGAAAATAATGAATTAATTAATTAAGGACATGAAATGAAATGAAAAGCAGGTAATACAAGAGACATTGAGGGCGGCAAGCATTCTATCATTTACATACAGAGAAACAGTGGAAGAGGTGGAAATGGAAGGATATCTGATACCAAAGGGTTGGAAGGTTCTTCCTCTCTTCAGAAGTATTCATTACTCTTCTGACTTCTTCCCTCAGCCTCACATTTTTGACCCCCAAAGATTCCAGGTACCTACCATCATATCACTCCCAATCTCCCATCCCATTTATTTCCTATTTTATTTACTTTAATTTCTAGCTTTTATATTTATAAATTATTCAACTCTCACTCTCTCCAATCCATCACTACTAATTAATTAATTAAATCCCTTACAAAACTCAATTAAGTTCAACTACTCGATCATATGGTTGACAATTCTAGACATTACTTTCACACGATACCTATACAAGGATCATATGATCGACGGTCTAAATAGCTTGCTATTACACTTGTCAATTTCTCAATCTTTTGTAATTAATATATACTAGTTTATAAACTCATGTATAACGTGTGTATACATTTAATAATTTAATTTCATTAATCTTCTAGGATAATTTTTAAATATATTTTATCAAATTTATAATATCTATTTATATAATACAATAAATATAAATATAAATATATAAATAGTAAAGTTATCATTCAAATTCAAATTTGAGTTTTATATTAGATAAGATTTAGATTTTATTAGATTTTATTTAAATTATTTATTATAGATAGATTGGAAAAAACAAATTTTAGAAACAAATTAATAGAAAAACTGTTAGCTACACGTGGCAATCCCATGTTAAGCCAATTGACGCTCTATCTAGATGCCATGTGGCAATCCCATGTTAAGCCAATTGACGCTCTATCTAGATGCCATGTGGCATCAAGTTACTCATATAATAGAAATGATAGATATTACGAATGTATTAAATTGCAATTTATTATGTCTTACAATTACCCAATTAGTAGGTATATATGAATGTAGACAATAGCACATTTCGAATGTATAAACTTATCTTGGGAATATTCTAATATGAAAATTACATGTTAATACTAATATATGAATATGTTAATTTATACATTCACATGGCATTAATGAAAGATGTGATCTTTTATTAAATATATATATATATATATATATATATATATATATAGTTAACATCATTGCAGATGCTAAATTTGTCACACAACTGTAGAATTAATATTCGATGTTGAATATTTAAATTTATAACGTTTGTTCGATGTTGAATATATAAAATTTAGTGGATTTAACGTAAAATATTCAAATAAAATTTAAAATATAAAATCATCGGTAACGTTTTGAAGTAGATAAAATTCTTGTTTTCATTATATATTTTTTTGTCTTAAACATTAATAATTCTTATGTTATTTACTTTTGAAAGTTGGTTCTGCAATTTTGCAGCAAATTTAAGTTCTACGATATGTGTGTCTATATATGTATATGTATATGTGTGTGTGTATATATATTACTAAGTAGTAATAAGAGGGAAAAGTAGAGCTCAATATGTGCATGTGAAAATAGTTAAAGTACTCAACTTTATTTGTTGCTCAATAAAACCATAATGCATGCATATTTATAGGAGATGGTTCAAGAAAAAACTTAATACTTCATCGAGAAACCAAAAAACCACTTTATAGTTATTAGATCAGGTGATGATGCATCACACGGAAATTATACATTTGTGGTTATCCTTACTGCTTGCAAAAAATCACACACTGATACTATGCGAAAAAATGCATGTTCACATTTTCACTAGTATTGTGATTGTACACATACACTTTTTCATGTTCACATGAGTTTTAAAAGACCTTGAAATTGTGAATGTGTGTTATTTTTTACAAGTAGCCTTACATAACTTGTTAACTTGTATTTTCACGAATATGAAAAACAAAATAAAAATTATTTGTGCATCAATCATGTTCACATGGAAAATTCAGGCGTTCACATGTGTGATTTTTTAGAAGTAGTTTTGTATTATTGATTCAACACGATTATTAAAAACATTAAATATTATTCTTAATGATTGCATGGGAGAAATGAGAAACATACAAGGAAGTTTCGAGTATGATATCACGTGAGGTGAGGTGAGGTGGTATTATTAGAGCATATATGCAAATGCATGCGTGTAAGTAAGGTTGTGGTTTGAGGTCGGTCTGTTCTGCAATTCAGTAGTTTTATGTAATGCTTCCATGTTGCATGCATCTGTCTCTTTCTACATTTACAATTACAATCCCAGCCACTATCCAAATAAATATATATATATATATATATATATATATATATATATATGACAACTCGATCTGTCCCTCTGCCCTCTGGATGATGTTTGTCGTACGGCTCTAAAAGTACTGATACTGATACTGATACCGATATATACTGATACATGTGCTTTCAATTCGTGTATAGGTTACACCTCGGCCAAACACGTATATGCCCTTCGGGAGTGGTGCCCACTCCTGTCCTGGAAGCGATCTTGCTAAGCTCGAGATACTCATCCTCCTCCATCACCTCACTACCACCTTCAGGCATGCATGCAATTAACTCTCTTTCTTTCTTTCAATCTACATAACTCAAATAATTAACACTTTTTGATCGTTGTTTTCACGTACGTACCTTAATTTAATTATTGTAGATGGGAAGTGATTGGAGAAGAGGGAATACAGTATGGCCCGTTCCCGGTACCTCAAGACGGATTACCCATCAGAGTCCATCCTCTTAAGTCTTAATTAATTAATTAACAACCTGCAGCTTCAATTCCTTTGTTTAACAATATTATTAATTAATGTCCGACAACTACAAGGGTCAAAAGTTGGACCCGGCCGGCCTCTTAATATATATATGTTATTATATATATATATATATATATATCTTGTAAAATTAAAGTGTAATTAATTAAAGAAGACAACAATTAATTAATTAGCTAGCTACATTCTCTTTTCTTGCTCTTCTATCTGAATCCTGATACATTAATTTTGAAAAGATGATAGATCATATTAATTCGTTGTGGCTTTAGAGCCCATGCATGTTCCTATTGTACAACATATATGTATTAATGCAACATGTACATTCATTCAACTCCCTGTACGTACTGCATGTCATGTAGAAATTAATTTATGGATAAATGTTAATTCTACGTTATATATCTGTGATTGTAAATATATATATATATATATATATATATAAATATGTGGTACTTCCTCCATCATGATCTCTTTCAATTCCTAAACTTAAAGATCGAGCTGAGATGGATAGAGTTGTATAAATTAATAATGAAGATGCGTGATGGAGGAGAATGAGAATCCATGTGTGGCCGGGGTGTTGTTGTTGTAGACAGAAAGGATGAGAGAGTAGTCCCTGTGCCTACAAGCTAGGTTGCCACGTTACTCACGCTTCTTGCACAAACCTAATTAAAGGCCTTCTTCTTCATTTTTATTTATTTCTAGTTTTATTTCATATTTCAATTCAAATCCAATCCAACCTTCCGTCAAATTAATTTGAAGCATGCATACCAATATTAATTTATAAACTATTCATCATTCTTCAAGTTTTTATTTTACATGTTAATTATTAATTGTATTTATAAAGTATTATAAGGTTATATAAGAGTCAAAAGTAATGATACAAAATAATTCTTATTATTATATATATGCTTGTACATGCACCATCAACATAATTATTTCACCAAACAACAAAATAAATATACGATACTATGAATATGTGATTTATGGAATTACATTACATATAAATAAGTTTATCTATTACACAAATCTATTTTCATCAAATTTATATATTGTGGGAGATTGAAATTTGAAAAAAGAAATCTATTTTCATCAAATTTAAAGTTGATGAAATCTATTTTCATTCAAATAGCCAGGCCTAACTCCTAAGATATTTAACTTGATTCAATCCACGGATTAAAGATTAGCTGGCGATGGAGACCACTTGTATTTCTATATATCAACCCTTAATTCCTTCTTCACAACACCACACCTGACCTGACCTGACCTGATAAACCAATTTTACCTCAAACTAATTTTAAGTTGACCATAAAATACAAAAGAAAACATGATCATCAGTTAAGTTGATGTGGTGGCTGGAATAGTAAGAAAAGAAGATAATTCAATGGATGACATGTCATGGACGAATTTCATTGGTACACGTATCCGTACAGGTTCACGCTACGTGTTCCGTTGTGTCATGTGCGGGTGGACCCTAAGTCACCTTAACCAATTCAACAATGGCTAGCTAGCCTACCAATTAGCAAAGGTGGTGGGTGGTGATGCATTGGCCAATTAAGCCCCCAAGGTGCAGTTGAGATTTATCAACAGATAAAAACTTATCCCAAAATAAAAATAGAAAAATTAAATGTGAAGTAGAAAGAGAGACTTGGGAGTCGTGTCAACATATAAATCATGTTGATGAGGTTTTTTTTCCCCTTTCATATAGTCAATGATTGAAAACGACTACGCTGCCTTCTATGACTTGTGAAAGTAGATTGTGTGGAGTTGCTGTTGCATTGAATCAATCAGGCATGGATTCTTAAGGGTGGTGAGAGTCGATTGGCCCTACAAAGACAAAATGATTCAAGTAATTTAGTGGTCATGACTCGTGACCCGTGAGTTATGACCAGATTACCCAGAACCAGCAGATCATATATGAGCGACCGAGGCTCCTTCATGCTGTAATTCAGCAAGCCAGTCAATAATTGTGGTCAGCTGGGAAATTTTAAAAAAAAAAAAAAAAGGAATGAACGATATCCATCTCCTGAACCAGAAAATTAAATCTCAAGGAAATATAGTATCTGCAAACACTCCTTTGAACATGCACAAATTGACTATTTGCCACAAAAATCCATCTCAAATCAACTTATCATCATAAAACAGACATGATATCTTATGATGGGTATCTTTGGTTTGCCTGATATTTGTAATTTAGAGGGAAAATAATCTGGCTAAAGATGCACACAAATGGGCACAGTCCATGACAAGGACCACTTAGTCAAAATAATCATCAAGCTCCTTTTTTAGTTAAGTTTCTAGGATCCAAATTTTGTGAGATATAATGTATACCTAGTCTAACTTCTCAGTAATAAAGGTTTGTACTAAATTATTTATGTTTTCAACTAGATTTGTGATGGTCACGCGTTGCAACGGGATGTAAATTTATATTCTTTGAGTACTATAATCATATTGAAAGTTTGAAATATAAGAGATAGAAAAAAAAAATACTAAAATGAATTAAGAATTTCGATAAAATTAAAAATTACAATAAACTCTGCTTTATAATTTCTTTAAAAAATTACATAAAAAATCAAAATAAAGTAAGATGATTGACTTAAATATAACTATAATAAATTTCTTTCATAATACTACTAATAACAATCCAATATTGACAGTACCTGATATAAAATTTTAAATGAATTAAAATAATATTGATAACTATTTACATAAAATTTGACAATACAATTAAAAAATATCAACTTAAATATACACTTAAATTATATCAGAACAAAATAAATATTTTTTAAAGGTAAAGAACAAATGGGAAAGAAAAAAAAAAAAGAACATAAATGTATTGAAACTCAAGTGCATTTTATCATGGTATAAACATAGTTAAAATAGAACTTTATCTTGATACAAGTACATAGAAAGACACTATTAAGCAACTACTAGATAAAGTTTATTCTTAGAGAAACAATAACAGCTGATTCATAAATATTGCTAATGAACAAAATATCAATCATAGTCAAGCAGTTAGCTGAAAGAGATTTAAGAATGTGATCACTACCCTGATATATTATAACGAATATTCAACTCTACAGGCCTATGAAAGAGATTTAGGAATGTGATCACTACCCTAATGCATTAATTCAAGTGGATTATAAAGCATGGGGCATTACAAATAATACAAATTTAATAATTAATAATAATAAAACCTCAAAAGGCAGGTCAGTGAGAGTTCAAGACAGTAAATTATTCAGGAAAAAAAAAGGAGGGGGGAGGCTGCAAAAACTATCAAACCAATAACCGATGATAAATGAGTTTAACTAGAGGCAAGAATACAATTTCAGAAAACCTTGTAGCTCACCAAATTGTTTTTAACACAGGAAAAAAAGCGTGTGACATGTATGCTTAAAATGTTATTCCTGAAGTTTTTTAAAAACACTTTCTAACAGCTTTCAATGGGGTCATTAGAAGATAGAAAGAGCTTCAAAACTAATAGTTTGACTATAGTACGAGGGATCTATTCCCAATCACCTACAAGTTCGTATCAGGCCCAAAAATTGTATATAGTTTGAGTTTCTACACTTATCCACTGTTAAGATGCTATAAATAGCATATCCAAAGGTAAAAAGTACCACTTGGCTTCTACATGACCAACAAGACATGATATATAATGATCTCGACACACTCTTCACGGTTGTAGTAAATGAAGGGGATACAGTTCTTTAGTGTCCATTATATATGTGCAAATCTTTCTTTGGTGTTTGCTTGAGATATGATTTGTCTCGATAAAAATTGCTTTCCAAAAATATATATGTTCAAATCTTTGGAGCATAAAGATCTCAACAAAAGGTTAAAGATGAGAATAATTAACAGTAGCCATTTGAGGTATGACTAGTTGGATACCATGCCTCTCAACATGTAAGAGCAAAGCAGTTGACAATTACTTCTTCAAAATTATACACCAACATCTCCCTCTCAGTTTCAAACCAACAGAAAAGAAAAAATGATAGCTGTTACTATGTTTGGGTTCTTCTTCAAGGGAAAAACTTGCTTATGAATGAGGGATGTGATCGATTTCTAAATTTAACTATACAATATATAATACATCCACTGGTGTACATTTAATAGTTAAGACTTAACTCGCCATTTGTTTGATAGGCTTGAACCAATGAAGCAGAAGAAGGTTGAGAAAATGGAGAAGGTACAGTGACATGTGGCACTTGGTAGAATTATTTAACAAATGAAATGATAAGTACTTAATTGAGATTATCTACACTAAGACTGAGCATGCCTAAGACTTGAGAATCTTTCATCAAAGCTGTATACGTACTCCCATTTTGTTCTTTCATTTTTCTTGAAATTCATCACGACCATCAATTCAACCATAATTGGTGTTCCAT
Organism: Centrapalus pauciflorus; assembly: GCA_020465985.1. NCBI lineage: Eukaryota > Viridiplantae > Streptophyta > Magnoliopsida > Asterales > Asteraceae > Centrapalus > Centrapalus pauciflorus. The sequence continues at coordinate 78,193 of JAANYP010009146.1, read as the reverse complement.
TCACTGTGTTGCTTGACAAATAGAAGGATGGTCCTTAAATGTACCTAATGGCTCTTGTTTAATTGAGGTATATGGTAACACACTAAAACCTATGTAAAGTCATTGACTGCTTCTGGTGTATACCAAAAGTCAAAAACATTCTAGCCCTCTCCAATTTTGTTGTCATCATATTTTGGACAGGTCAATATAGTAATCTTAATCATCAAGAAAATTTCAAGCTTCTTTTTTATGTCACCTGAAGATACCCAATAAATATCACTGTAGCTTCTCAGCTTCAACGAATAAGTTGGAAGTTAACACAGCCACAGAAAATGCTAATTAGCACAGAGGTCTTAGAGTTGGTTATCATCATTCCTATGATTAGAAAGCAACCTGACACCCTTCAACTAATGTGGAGCGAATTTTCTCAGCAATATTTAGCATGTGTATTCAAGAAATGCTTCAGATGAATTGCATGTGTTTCCTGGCTCACATTACTCCAAAAATTTTGGTTAGCGCATGACTTTTATTAGTGCCTATGGATATATTATTGTTCAAGTTAACATGAACTGCACACTGCACCTCATCAATACGGATAAAAAATGATTCTGCAAGAATGCCTCAAATAAGATTACAAAACCACATGCACTAAGTACTTGTCTTCAGTTCTCACCATTATTTGTGCCAGAGTTCTGTAAATAACTCATGCAATTTGGTGGAACCTGCAGCTCAAACTAGAGGAAAAAAGACAAAGAAAAAAAAAAATTGATACCTACAGTTGCTTCCAAAAATCATAAAATTGGAACTCCATCCTTAAAAAAAAAAAAAAAACTAATGCGGATCCTTTGAAATCCCAAACAGCCTTATTATAAACTCATTCAGAACAATTTAGCGAAAAATGCATCACGCATGTGAAAGAACCTGTAACGATTGTAAAATGTTATAATGTCGTTTGGCTTGACATTAGAAAAGAAAGGATAATATATCACACTTCGATAAGTCTTCTCAATTTGGCCAATCCACTTTTTCTGAGCTCAGTAGAGATAGTCCAGTAAGTGATCCCTATACGATTTCACGTTCTGGATTCAATCGACCGCCTTTTAATCCTCAAAACTCCACATGTCCGTTCCTGTGGAAAACTCTCCCGTAGTGCATCGTGACAGAGGAGTTCGCTCTTTAACTCGCCTGAATGGAAAGAATGCCGTAAAAAGGGCATGTGCTTTTGTTGTGGACAGCAATTTGGGCCAGCACACAAGTGTCCAAAAGGAAAACTTTGTGTTCTTCTATTAGGCAATGATGACCAGGTGAGCAGTGATGGGAACTTTTGTCAATTGGAGGTTGTTTGGAGTGTGGAACCGATGGCACCATCAACTAACTGATCAGTGTGGCTGTGGGAGCTTAGTAAAAGCAAGTCTTGAGGTCAATACTTTCATAATGGGAAGTATTGATAGCATTTTACTTTAATATATTCTGGAAAGGGTATTTTTAGTAGTAATATTAGTAGTTAGTTACTTGAGAAATCTATAAATAAAAGGGAGAGGGGAGTGATGGAGTGTGTGAAAAATATTGTTAGATTTGTTAGGCTCTTAGTTGCTTAGGCTTAAAGAGAGGGATTGTCCTTGGAACCATTCAATTGTATCTTCCACTCTGTTTTGAATTAATTAATCTCTGTATTTCGTTTGTTATCATCCACTGTTCTTCTTAATTGATCTCAATTCTGCATCATAATCTCACATGTACTTTTCATCTATGAATTTTCATAGAAGTCTAATACTCTAATGATAGTAAGTTTAGAGCTACAATTTCTCTACATACTTAAAGTGGTAATCCGAAATGTATAAGCTACTGAATTCTAGTATTTGAAAGGATCTTAAGCATTACAAATGCAAAATTAAGTGGCATGCTAAGGTTATTTTTGTAACCCAGATAATAAAACAAAATAGATATTAATTTTAGGATCAAAACACCATTGTCGTGCAAGTACAAACCATAACCAATTAACCATAAATCAAACTTCCTCACCAGTACGCATTGTTGGATTTTGAATCAAACTATTTGTTGAGTAATACCGCATGGATATAAAAACAAAAGTCGAGACACAGGTATTTGCCATGTGGTCCAAGAATAACCTACGTCTTGGATTCCTTTAAGATTAGGATTTACAATTACATATACGTATATATAGACCCCCACAGAGGCTTGTGCCCTCAAACTCCCGCTTCCTAGTGGCGAATAATTCCTTCGGGCTTCGGTGTTATCATTTTCCACAACTTAAGACTATTACTCTCAAATTTTCTCATCAATATTGAGCAATGTCTTTTTACAATAACCATGATCAAATATTTGTCAAATTGCATATAAATTTATACCATCTCTGAACATGCCACATGAATATGGCTAATCAGGTCTACTGGGAGTGAAAGATTATGAGTCAAAATTTCCATTGTCATTCACAAGTATTTGGCACATGCAAGAGATGCTATGATGATTACAGTATATACAGCACACTGGGATTCAACAACAGATGGAATGTACTAAGGGGGCGTTTGGTTCGCGGATTTTTTTATCTGGGATTTGCATTTTGTCAAAGGATTTGCATTATGCAGCATTTGCATTTGTCAGGATTTTGTCAAAGAATGTGCATTATCTTATAGAAAAAATTTGTTAATCTGAAAAATGCAAGGTAACTGGGATTTAAAATCCTAGGGGGGAGGCTGGGATTTTAAATAACAAAGAATGGAAGTATTTAAGAAATCCTGGGATTTCAAATCCTTACTGAAATCTGCGAACCAAACACAGGATTTTAAATGTAAATCCTAGGAAATTCCAGGAAATCCGCGAACCAAACGCCCCCTTAGAGGATCCCTACAAACTACGGATTCTATTAAATAAATCAACAATAAAAACATGTCATCAGAAATAAATCGACAGTAGGTTGTTTTGTTTGTCTTTATTTATTATTATTATTATTATTTTGGGTGGCGTGGGGTGGGGTGGGTTAGGGTTGTTCAAAAATATAGAACACTATAAGCATCTCACATCATAATCCTTGATCTAATATCCGTACTTTCTGTTTGAAATATAACTCAAGAAAACACTATTTCTACTTAATCATATTCTCTTTTGCAAAAAGTCAAAAATCAGTTCTCACAACTGTATCTAACAATTCAATATATGTGGAGACATTTTTAATAAACAAAAGGGATAAACTTGTACCTAACTTTATTCATGTATTCTATGTACCCATCTCCAAAAGTCTCCAACATCAAAGCCTCCTCTAATTTTGCCTTCTGCTCATAGTACATCAAGCAAACCGCAGTGATAAAAAGCGAGCTGAGCGGTGCACGGAGAGCAATGAAGTAACTCAAAAAGAGAAGCCCCGTAGATGCATATATCGGATGCCTGATCCAACGATAAGGCCCGAACTGCACAACAGCAGTTGGCACCACCACATTTTCCGAATACTTTGCAAGATACAATGTGGATTGATACTGCAAAAACACAGTCGACATTATCAATCCCCAAATCCCCAGATTGCTCCAACCTCCAGGAATTAAGTGAAGTTGTGGAGCTTCAAATGCTGCAAACCAGTGCCCAACCATGACTCCAACACAAAATAAAACACGGTGCCAAATGGGAGTGCTAATATCCCACTTCGGTTCATGTTCCCGAGGATAATAATCACCATACAGGCGTTTACGGATACTGACGTTGAGGAAAAAGAAATAATGATACACAAAAAAGAACACAAAAGGCCACCCTTCTAGGAACCCATTTGCATAACCAGGTGGCACTAATGTAAGCCATGTAAAAGCAGATGTCACTATAGCAAGTTGCTCAATGACATTAGCTTCACCCTTTATGTGCCTGCTTAAGCCATAGATACCATATATTGCAAGACCAATTGCAATGTACCATGGCCAGAACACCCAAGTCCAGCTAAAATACATCCAAAAGAATGGACTCGTTAGAGTATTAATCCCCCATTTTACTGACGCAACTGCAATAGACCCTAGAAACACCCACTTTAAAACCCTAATTGGGTTTAACTCGGAAAGGGTCTTTTTCAACGCATCAAGGGAGAAATTCTCGATATTGCTCAGAACAGGGTAATCGAAAATGGAGCTAGTGGCGTCTGAATACGAGCTCCTGACTGGTTGAACGAAATTGGACCTGTTACTTGAGGAATAAAGATTTGTGGCACTTAACACGGGACTTTGCAGACTGGTTTTGAAGATCTTATCAGTAGATAAGTGACCCAACAGGTGTTTGTTGATATGTCTCAAAGAAATTCTGCTGGTCTTAGGAGGAAACAAACGGCAAGGATTTGCACTTGAGTAGACAACAACGGGCGATCCCATGGTTACGATATTCAGAATCTGGGACTCCGAAGAGTACTAGCCGAATTCGATCATCAGATAACCATCTGGTTCTGAGGGTAAACAAGGAAGAAACCTACAAGATGGGAGACTGGTTTATTATATGCCCTAAGACTTGAGATCGGTTTAAATTGGACCCAGCTTACATAGCCCAAGAGGCCCAATGTAATCGTTGGCTTGTTGAGTTGTTGGAGTCTTGGAGACTTGGAGTCGTTGCAACTTACAAAATGAATCTTGTTTTCTATTAGGATGTATTATGCCCGTATGTTTTCAACATTTTCACGTATTCACGTTATTTTATTTTATTTTTTATGAAATTTAACTAATAGATTCCGGTTATAATTAGTAAACCGGGTTCTTAAAAACTAAAAAACTGGATTCTAATAGTCAAATTTCACTAAATCAAAAAAAATTAACTTGAGGACTTTTCTAAAAAAATAAAATAAAATGAAGAGATGAAAACACAAAAATCGTAAAAATAATAATATTTTTATCGGGTTAGTTTTTCACTTTTTATTTTGGGTTTGTTATAAAAAAACCAACATGTTTTCACGGTTTTTTGCTTTTTCGTCTCTCCATGTTTTTTTTTTCTAAAAAAGTCCTCAAGTTTATTTTTTTTCTTGGTTTTGTGAAATTTGACTACTAGAGTCCGGTTATAATTGGTAAACCGGATTTTTAAAAACTAAAAAACCGATCTAATAGCCAAATTTTCTCTAAACCAAAAAGAAAAAATTAATTTGAGGACTTTTCTGGAAAAAAAAAAATAACACGAAGAAACAAAAACATAGAAAACGTGAAAACATTTTGATTTTTTTCATAATAAACCCTTTTATTTTTTTCATAAACATGATAACTATAATAAGCTAATGCTACCAATGTGGATCAAAAAAGTTGTTATTATGTATTTATAGTAGTTAATCAATAACCTTATATTTATATTGTATATTTAATTCAAAGGTGTAATGATTTTTTATATAATAATGAAACAACTTTTTTACTAAAAAAATAGACTATTATTACATTTACAATGCCTAACTAAACAATGGCTAATTATTATAGTATAATATTCTAAACGTGCTTTGTTTTATAATATGAGTTGTAAGCAGATTTATTTTATAATCATAAACAGGGAAAGTGGAGAGTAGTGTGTATCTCAAATGAGATTGACATTTACTGTGAAATTTATAGATTTAAACATATCAAATCGATTAACACGTGATTCATGTTATTGACTTAAATAATGTTTGGTTTATAGCGAGTATGGTTTTGGATATAAAAATAAAAGGAAATTATAAAAAAAATGAAAAGAAGAAGAAGAATAACAAAGAGAAAATCATGAGCTTTGATTTTTCGTAATGAATTCTATATCAGATTTTAGTTAATCAACAAAACATATTTTTTAAATTTCAAAGTCTCATACTCATTCCTTACCTTTAAAGTCCACCAAACAAAATTTATTAACACAGGAGGGTGTTTTATGTTATTGTTTGATTACATTTGTGGAAAAAAAATAAATGATATTATATTTGTTTATAGTAATGAATCGTCAACATTTTTAATTAATAATTTTGATTCAATTAGTCAACAATATTAAATATGATGTTCGATAGATTCAATATGTGCTAATAACTTGTTCATTCTCACCATAAATGACATTATCAGCAGATATATACTAACAATATATTACCATACAAATAATACAATACTTTCTTTTTATCATATATTATACATTAACAAGTGAGACTTGAACACTTAAACATTTAGTTGGTGAGAACAATTAAAGAGTTGAACACTTAAATATTTAGTTGGTGTGAACATTGGATACCGCAAAGCTAATTTGATAATTCTTTTGGTAATGTACAAGTTTCAACTAGTGTAAATTTGCTATAAATGGTTATATTTTTAGGTCTTTTTATTGTCTAAAATGAAAAGTGAAACAATTTATAGTCGTAGTGTGTAGTAGTTTTTCAAGAATGTAATGAATATTCTTATTCTTCTTTTTTAATTTGAAATGCATAAATAGATCATTAAAATAAAGCAACCCAAATGCTTGTTTTGCAATATGCATAAAAAGAGCTAAATACATACATTTAATAAAAAAAAACAAGACCAAAACACAACATATATAATTTAACATAAAGTATAGACCCAAACATATAAGTGATGCATGTGAGCATGCCTACTATGAGAAATATATAGAAATGACATCAACAAGACTTGCATTGCCAAATAAACTTGTTGATGTTGGGCTGACCGAAAAAAGCAATAGAACCGAACTGAAAAATCAAACTATTCGGGTCCTGATTCGAGAACTGAGGACTGAGTTGAATTATTGAGATGAAATTTTGCAAAACAAATGAAAAACTAAGTGAAGGATGAATGTGCCCTGCGATGCCACTCTGATGTCTAAATCTGATATCTTCAGGTTTTGTCACCAAAAACCTTTGCCGATTGACAGAACGCTCATCTACTTACACTTGAAAAAGTTGCTTTCAATATCTCGTCGCTTAGATGAATCACTTGAGCCCTGATATATATTAGAACTGCAGAATAGTTTAGGGGTCTTTTAGTACATACCTTGTAAGAGAGATGAGGATCTCTTTTGTACTCTTTGATAAGATTATGTTGTCATTGGCAGGGCCAATTGGAGGGGAACACCTGGCCATCATTACAACAAACTCCCTCCTCTTACGCGAAGGTACACAGACTGCCTTTAATAATTATAAGCTGGCAAATCCATCTGACAACCTCATGTTAAACGCTAGCTTATTGGTCCACCTGGTCAATACAATTGGCATTACAACCACGTCATTATCTTACCCATACACATCATCACAAAGAAAATTGGTTGAAGGCCCCAATACGTAACAAAAGCCTAATATGTCCTAGAAGCTAAAAACGAAGAGCCAAATATACTTTGGACCCTCCCTTTCTTCTAAATAGCATTTCATCTAACTATAGTAGTCCCATGCTTCAAAACTGAAGACTATATCCAATTTTACTCTAAAATGTTAAGCACATTTATTTAACCATATATCACATTACACCCTACATTTATGTAATCGTCATCTAGATAAATTAATAATTTGAATTCCCGCGATATAAGTTGCATATTATCATTTAGGGTTTATTGTGAAAAAAAACCATGTTTCCATTAGTTTGTGTTTTCGTCGCTCCATATTATTTTTTTTCCAGAATAGTTCCTAAAGTTAATTTTTATAGTTTTGTGAGCTATTAAAATACGATTACAATTGGTAAATCAGGTCTTCTAAAAATTAAAAAATTGGGTTTCAATAGCCAATCTTAAATCAAATAAACTATTAAAAAGATAAATTAAATTTATCATGTATATATAGATACATAGTATAGTATAATATCAATAGGCTTATTTTAACAATATTTCATATTAAATATTAATTAAATATCAAGAACGGATCATTTTAAATATCAATAGGCTCATTTTAACAATATCTCATCTTAAATCTTATTAAAAGCTCAAGAGCCCCACTTCAGTAATATCTTATTAAAAAATTAATTAGATGTTTATTTTAGTAATGTCTCATGTTAAATAGTACGTAATTAATATCAAGAGTTAAAATATAATTTTTTATCAAATATGAAGATGCTTACTTTAGCAATATCTTGGTTTAAATATAGAGTAAAACGTCATTTTAAACGTTAATTAAATAACAATAATCATTATTAATTAAACTTTGATATTTAAGACAAGATATATAACGAAGGTTAATGGTTATAATAGGGGTGAGCTCGGTACCGGACCGTACCGAACCGGTACCGATCCCAAAATATTAGTTTTGAAAGAACCGAATACCGAACCGTATAAATTAATATGGTGCCGGTTCGGTTCCGAATACCGAATTTTAGCTAATATATTAATTCAGTATCGGTCGGTACCGATCCCAAAATATTAGTTTTGAAAGAACCGAATACCGAACCGTATAAATTAATATGGTGCCGGTTCGGTTCCGAATACCGAATTTTAGCTAATATATTAATTCAGTATCGGTCGGTACCGGTACCGGTTCGGGTTCGGGAAATGATACCCGTCGCTCACCCCTAGGTTATAATACTAAAAAAAATATATCAATCTATTTATATATTATAATAATTGAGAACAATTTCTGCCACGTGTCACCTTTCTAATACCCAACTTTTCATTTCCCCGCTCTTTTTCCAAAAATAAAAATTAACATTAATAAAAGTAACATTCTTATCATTTAATTGATTTAATTTAAAATTGACTGTTGAAACTTATTATTTTTGTTACCTAAAATAATTCAAACTACAATTAATATTCATTAAAAGTTTTCAAGATTAACAAGCTAAAATAATTTTTTTTAATCAATAAAATAATAAACTTCATGTTTAAATGTCCTAAAGAGTAAATAATTTTAAAAAATTGGTAAAATAAAAAATCTATATCTATCTATACTATTAAAAGAGTAACTATACTCAATTCTGATGAAGCCACGTGGCATTTATAGGTTTTAAAAATAATAAAGAAATTTAAGTTACATCTATCCAAATCTAATATCATCTACTTTTGAATTCAAATCAAATAAAATCTAATACTCTACTAACTGATTAATTATAATATAATATAATAAAAGTTTTAAAAAATATAAGAAAATAATTACTATTCATGTATACTACAAATATATAAATTTAAGAGGTCATAATAAATAATAGTATCATTCTTATATACTTTTTGTTTAAAAAAATAATATTTATACATTTACATTTTAATTCATTATATTTTATATATATTAAAAATATCCGCGTAATACGCGGGTAATAAACTAGTTTTAGTATAAATAAAGAAGTTATTAACTTATTATTAAACATATTATTATAGTTGTGGGTAGAGTTGGGCAGCTTTTGGTCCAGACCGAAGAAACTGAAAACCAAACGAAATTTAAATTTTGGTTTTTGGTTTAATTTCAGACCAAACCGATTATGAAACTGAGTCTTATATTGAATTCTGGTCTAGCCAATAGCGGACCAAATCAAACCGAATTACCGAATATATATTTTAAATTTTAAGATTAATTTTTTTTTTTGACGTAAAACGTTTTATGTATCTTTAACTTGATATTTTGGGATCACATAGTTAATATTTGACTAAATTTAGATGTTTGAAAATTTGCGTTTGTCGTTTGGTTTTTGATTGTTTGTTGATTGTGTTGGATATCGAATATTTGGTTTATAAACCACACCGAATTCGACTTGAGTATATTATTTGGTTTATCTAGTTTTGAATTTTGTTTGGTTTAGTTATGATACAAAAATTTCAAAAAAAAAAAAAAAACCATCAAATCCATTAATTAAACCGTTGTCATCTCTGGTCGTGGGTTTTTGTAATTTTCGGTTGACCCTATTTTAAATTCAGTTTTTTTTTTAATTAATGTAAAAGACTTCAAAGGTATTCAAAATTCCAACTTTCCAGGCGGGGAGCCTACACGCGGACCACGCGGACAGACACGAATAGTCGTCAAATTAAAATAACCAAGACAAATTATTTGATGTTTAAAATTAAAGTTAAATATTAAAGTTATATTCTTATAATTATTACCATTATTATATCATCTAACATAAAATAAAAGAATTTTGATATAATAATAAATTTATCAACTTAAAATGCTAATAGGGGTGAGTTCGGTACCGTACCGTACCGAACCAGTACCGATCCCGAAAATACCGAAACCGAATTATTAGTTTTGAAAGAACTGAATACCGAACCGTATAATTTTATATGGTGCCGGTTCGGTTCCGGTTCTGGGACCGGGTTTTCGGTGCCAGTCACGTATTGGGACCGAATAAGGAAAATATATCAAATACCAAACATACATCACCAAATATTGCACCCGAATATCGAATTTCTAATACCGAAAACTGAATATCAAATACCGAATACCGAACAAAGTTTAACGTTTTAAAGTCACAAATACTGAATTTTAGCTAATTTATATATTCGGTTCGGGATCGGGATATTCGGGATAAATATGGTATCGAAACCGAGAGTACTGAATACCGAATTCTAGCTAATTTAAAAACCGAGTACCGAACCGAATATATTATTTCGGTATCGGTCGGTACCGGTACCGGTTTGGTACCAGTTCGTGTTCGGGAAATGGTACCCATCGCTCACCCCTAAATGCTAATAAATTGTTCTTGGTTTCAATTTCTTGTGGTTTTGTAATTTTTTTTCTAAGAAAATGAATCAATCAGGTATCATCATCTATTTTTAATTTCTTAATTTTAAGGTTTTTGTTCGATCTGATTCAATTTTTAATTAACACGTTTTTCCGTATCTAACGATATAAGGTGCCTAGCCAAATGATTTAGGATCGAAATTTCATTCGAATCAAAAAGTAACGTATAAGATAAAGGCTATATAAAAACTTTGGATTCAATGAGATAAAATACATTCTTATTAAATTGGAACTTTATACTTAACAGTCAAATTATTTAATATTTAACTCGTTCAAAATAAAAAGAATAAGTATTGTAATCTATAATTTAAAATCTGTATTTATATCTATTCATATACATATTAATAAAAAAAACTTCTCAGGCCACATGTCTCTCATCAATCTAATTTTTCTGGTTTCATCTTTTTTTCATAACTAGATTTTTAAGAAAAATATAAAATCTATTTATGACAGTGTAACTTAATATTTTGATGTTTAAAATTAAAACATATAAGTTTTTTTATCTTGAAAATGTGATATTTTCTCGGTATACAAGTATAAATGTATTTCATTGTCTATAATTTAATGACGTATGTTTATTTATGTATGATAATATCCGTTGACTTATTATTGTGAAATATTTTATTTAAAAGTTAGTGTTTATGTTATTTTTTATAAATTAGATTTAGATACATATAAAGTTTATTTGATCTTATAGCTTTAACAATTACTATTTTTTGAATTTTGTGTTTAAAGGAGTTTTTATGTTTAAATTTAAATCCAACACACAATGTTTTTTAGTTTCTTTTCGGTAAACTAATCTCACATGCTTTTAAAACATAAAATTAAATTTGGGTTGAAAATTTTTTATGAATTTTTATATGGGGTCTTACATTAATTGTATAGAAAATTTTTAATCGAAAAACATTATAAATGTTAAAATTTAATTTAGTTTTTGATAAAATAAATATATATTATATCTACTGCGGGTTTTTTTTGTAAAAGCTTAGGGTGCGTTTAGTTACAAAAAAATTTTAAAATTTTTATCTCACTTTTCAACAAAAATGAAAAATTGTTTACTTAACAACGATTTCATAAATTTTCATTTCACTTTTTAAAATATCACTTTTCATATTTTCTCTCTTATTTTTCTATTACCTACCTTATTTATTTATAATACTATTTTTCTCTATCTTACTTTCCATCACCTATCCTATTTTTTTTTATTTTATAATCACTTATATTATTTTTCTAAAACCTAAAACTTTATCATCTAAACAAGTTTTCACTTTTCATAGAAACATTTGTTTTTTTTCTAAAAACTATAACTTGAAAACTAAAATTGAAAAATGACTAGTTTTCGTTAACTAAACACAACCTTAATATTTGTATTTATATATTTATATATATTCTCAAAAAATAATGAGTTTATGCGATAGATGGATTAATAAGAAATTAGAAATGAAGGCAACCCATCAAGAAAATTGCCACGTTTCTCGTTACTTCCTTTCCTCCAATTTATTAGTTAGTTTTCAATTTCTTCAACCGCCCACTTTTGGTTTCTCTACAAGTTCATCCATCATCTTCATTTCCACCCTCAATTTCAATCGCATCTTCTCTGTATTCCAACTCCTAAACCCACTTTCTAACAATCTGCATTCATTCCCGTAAGTATCCATGATTTCATCTGATCCTTCTTTTGCTTATTGTTTCTTCTTACACATTCGATCATTTATTTGTTCAAATAGGAAGTACCATCTGCTCTTTCTTTGTTATACAAGTTGTTGATGTGAAGAATCTATTTTACTTTGTTATTTTCCTGTTCGTATGTTGATTACTTTGTCTCGCCATAGATGATAGATGTCCACACCTCAAATGAATTATATCCAAACACACGGGATTCTGATGCGAGATTTCGATCCTTTTTAACAACTTGAATGATTTATGTGTTTTGGAGTCTTTGAAATCAAAGGTTTGTTTTTTTAATTTATAATTGTTCCCTTTCTGTGTGGGCCGTTCGATCCAAATTAATTGATGGAGTGTCCATTTTTGAACGTGAATGAGTACCTTTTTTTTATTTTGTTTGAGTTTTCATTCCATCAGATTGACTTCTTTTTTGGTTTTGTTTGTTGAATGTTGATGAATCCATGTTTCTTGTTTTGCGAGTTTGACAATAAACATAAATGACTTTTACTTTATTTTCCCGTGTGTTTCATAAACTACGCTTTGTGTATTTGTTCAACGATTAAAATATAAAATGGCTTACTTTTGGATTTTCAATTGAAATAAATAATTTCACGTGTGCATACTTTACTCTTGTTGTATGTTTAAAATCCAATTCTGGAAAATCAGGTTTGCCATACATATCATAATTGTCCAATTGAGATCATGTTTTTGAAGGATTAATTTATGATGTGCCCCAAAACAGTTAAATTTTACTTTTTGGTTTTGCAGGTTGACGGCTTTTTTCAAGATGGAATATGAAAATGAATACCAGCAACAAATCCCAACATCAAAATATGAATGTCTTCTCTTTGGTAAGCCTCTAATTTCTTCATGTGTGATTTTTAGATTCTGTGTTTTGTGTGATCAAGATTTTGCAATTTGCATTAAATTTTAATTTTCCAAATCTTCTTGTGTTTTGACTTTTAGACGTTGATGATACCCTTTATCCTCTTAGCTCTGGGTTGTCAACACAGTGCACCAAAAACATCAGAGGTATTCATATATAAGTGACCTTTTCTAATCATCTTATATTTATTAGATTAGATGATGGTACCCAAAATAAGCATCTTCTTGTTGTTACATGAATGCATCTTTGTAGAGTATATGGTGAATAAGCTTAATATTGAGGAAAGCAAAGTTCCGGAAATGTGTGCTCAACTCTACAGGGATTATGGGACAACAATGGCTGGTCTTCAGGCATGCTTTCAATTGTAAACGATGATCTTTACAAAAATCTAAAAGAAGGGTCAACGTGTGTCATTGTATATTTGAAATCATATCAACTAATTATATCTTTGTGCAGGCTCTTGGCTATGATTTCGACCATGATGAATACCATAGGTAAAATTTCAATCTCCCATTCACCTTTTGTCTCTAAAGAAAAACTTTGAAAACTGATGATCTGTCACACTGGTTATTCACAGCTTTGTCCATGGAAGATTGCCTTATGAATATCTAAAACCTGATCCTGTTCTTAGAAATCTTTTACATAGCTTGCCCATACGGAAAGTGGTAAGCTTCTAGACCTTTGCAAGTAATTATGCATTTCATGGTTACCTTAAGGACTTTTTGTATAAAGTTTTGTCATGTATTTTACAGATTTTTTCAAATGCAAATGAGGCACATGTGGCTGAAGTTCTTCACCGGCTTGGATTAGAGGACTGTTTTGATGATGTTATATGTTTCGAGACTTTGAATCCTAAAAACCCAAGTACCAATGCCAATTCTCCTAAGAGTTCGGTGATTGGATATGACAATGAAGGCAAATGTGTTGTACTACCAGAGAGTCCTATTATATGCAAACCCTTTGAGAAAGCTTTCCAACAAGCCTTCAAGATGGCAAAGATCAACCCTGTTAAAACTGTAAGTAATCTTAGATGGTAGTATACCATTTCCTCTATCCCGTGTTCCCTAAGATGAAATTGTTGAACGGTCATCGTGCCATCATGTTTAATCTCATAAATCTTTAATATTTTGCCTTGCAGTTGTTCTTTGACGACAGTTTACGCAATATACAGACTGCAAACCTCATGGGTCTGGGCACTGTGTTGGTAAGTTAGTGCTAATGTGATGATGATGATACTTGCCTTTGCTAAAAATTTATGTTATTTTTTCACTCTTACTACAACAGGTTGGTTCGTCACAGCATAAAAAAGGCGCGGACTATGCTTTAGAGAGCATCCACAACATCAGGGAAGCACTGCCGGAGCTCTGGGAATCAATCAAGAAAGCAAAATATGTTAGCTGTTCACAGAAGATTGCAATCGACACTCTTGTGAGAGCTTAGATTCGTAACAGTGTCATTCTTTTAACCCATATGTAATTGTCAATGTTTCAATGATCCAAGTCTTGTTCTTACCATCCTTGTATTGATAGGCACTTAATATGTAAAGGATAGTTTTAACTTCAAAATTTCTCATTTGGGTAAGTTATGTACTTCAAAATTGTTTAAATATGTCGTCTTGGTTCAATGATTGATGATTCATGGTTTAAGGTTTCATGACTCGATGCATCTTTTGATCCAATGTGATGTTATTTAAATGGTAAACAAAGATTTTGATGTCAATTGTATATGAGCTCAAACGAGCATGATGATTTATACATTCCAATCCAATTCCAATTTCCATATGTTTGTTTCTACTTTACTTTTTCTAGAAAGTTTTTGCTGACTTAGTTTTGTTTGGTCATAAAAACACAAGACAATTTTATGCTTTTAGTCACAAAATCAACGGCCATTGTTGAAGTACTCGGGCGAGATCTAACGGATATTGCGACAATTTAAAACCTCTATGATCAATCATCTTGAGACAAAAGGCTAGTTTTAAATAGAAATACGTAACTATGGTAGGTAAATCTGGGCCAACTTGGATGATATCGATAGCCAAATATTTTGTTATTTCAATCTAAAAAAACAATCATAATTTTTCAGTATCAAGGCTTCTATAAGTAACGATTTTAAATGGTTCTCAAATAATTATGGTGCTTATATATGGAAAAGAAAAAGAAAACTTTAGCCATCATGCACAGACAATTACATATAACATATTGATTGAAAATATTTTTTGTCATTGATTTACATCTATGACATTAAGTCGAAACATAGCCACCAGGCACCAGCATGTGATCGATTTACACACTTGACATTAGGTTGAAACTATCGTTTACAAAATAAGTGTTTTAATACAAAGATAATTACATAAATACATATGAGGTTTGACGAATAACACGGTTACATTCTAGATTTAAGCTTTCACAGGAGTCTCGATTGTAATTTTTTGTGAAGACCGAGACTTCTTGACGGGCTCCCATAACTCTGGCAGTGCTTCCCTAATGTTGTGGATGCTCTCCAAAGCATGGTCTACACCTTTTTCATGTTGTGATGAGCCAACCTGTTTGCAACCACGATTAAAAAAATAGCAGAGAAATGTCAAGTATCAACATTTATGCTCACAGCATAATAGAGTTACCAGCACAGTGTTAAGGCCTGTGAGTTTTGCAGTCTGTATATTGCGTAAACTGTCATCAAAGAACAACTGTGACACAAAAACTAAAATTGTGAGATTCACATATTATTAATGTCCATTTATCAATTGCATCTTATAGGTGTTGTTTCACGAAACTCAGGATGGAGGAAGATGGTATAGACAAACATTTAAGATAACTTACGGTTTTAAAAGGGTTAATATTTGCCATCTTCAAAGCTTGTTGGAAGGCATATTCAAAAGGTTTACAGACAATAGGACTCTTTGTTCGTGAAACAGCAGATACATTGTTATCATCTACAATAACAGAACTATCAGGAATGTCAGCATCAGTGCTTTGGTTTTTAGGATTCAGGGACTCGAAACATATAACATAATCAAAGCAATCCTCCAATCCAAGTTGGTGAAGAACTTCTGCCACATGTGCCTCATTTGCATTCGAGAAAATCTGTGAAATGCACAACAAACCTTTTATACAAAAATCATGCAGTGCATAATCAATTGAAAAACACTAACAAAAAAACCTACCACTTTCCGTATGGGTAAGCTATGTAAAATACTTCTAAGAACATTGTCGGGTTTTAGATATTCATAGGGCAATCTTCCATGGACAAAACTGTCAATAACCAGTGTCATCATCTGAACATCAATTATATCAAGGTTTCTTCAGAGACAAAGTTAATGGGAAGATTTGTTACCTATGGTAGTCATCATGGTCAAAATCATAGCCAAGCGCCTGCACAAATAAACAAGTAGTTGATTTGATTCCAAATCTGACCCTACTTTGATGATTTCATAAAGATCATGATTTACAACCGAGATCATACCCGAAGACCAGCCATTGTTGTCCCATAATCCATATAAAGCTGAACACACATTTCTGGAACTCTGCTTTCCTCTATATTAAGCTTGTTCATCATATACTCTAGAAAGATGCATTCGAACAACCACAATAAGATGTTTATTTTTTATGCGATCTAACACATACAAGTTGATAAAAAAGGTCAAGTATATATTAAATACCTCTGATGTTTTTTGTGCACTCTGCAGACAACCCTGAGCTAAAAGGGTAAAGGGTGTCATCGACATCTAAAGGCAAAACACAAGAAAGATTACAAAATGCAATTTTAAATTCACACAAAATTAGAAAATCTTAATCACATGAAAGACAAAGATTCTAAAACTCACACATTGAGAAATTAGAGGCTTACCAAAGAGAAGGCATTCGTATTTTGATGTTGGGAGCTGTTGGTACTCATTTTCGTATTCCATTTCAAACTAACGTGTCCCTACACAACCATAAGATTGATAAAAATTTGAGCAGGCACTCCAAAAATAGATGACTCCAAACTCCATTACGGTGAAACAATATAATCATAGTAGGAAGATCTAATCCAACTTGAATCTATGTTTAAAAGTAATTTCAAATAAAATCCATAATGTAAAGTTATGCAAAGCATAAATGCGATCAATAAACAGGTACGTAATCCATGCTTCAAAGTTTAAATGAACAACTTTCAAAACATACAAAAGCAAATACAATTGAAATGACTAATTCATTAAAGTAATTTAGGATTCGAACAAGTAAAATCAATGTCTGAAAAAACATTTTGAAGGAGGAGCATCCAGTTTCAATAATCACGTATAAACAAGCATAGTTCAAATCATGAAAAGAAACAAATTAGAATCAACACTACTTACCACAAAGACCAAATTTTACAAGAGGGATATATCGAGTCAAGGGTAGTATAATTATAATGAAGATTGAATATTTATAGGGTTTCTAGAAAGCAAATGCCAGGCAGTTGAAGTTTTTGAAACCCACGGGACGAAAGCGATGGGAAGGTGCAACGTGGCGAAATCTCTGGAAATTTTAATAATAACTAAATAAATATGTATTTTTTATTTGTTAATGATGACCGACTATTCATCACGGGACACGTGGAGATATGTGAGTGGGACTTTGTCATGTGCTTGCTTACTTTATGTCAACATTACTTTTGAAAAAAATGTATACTTCTTTTTCTGCATGTTTTTTATATATTAAATTCGCATTGATTAAACTATAACAAATAATGGAGGTCTGAAAATTTGGGCCACCCAAGTGTTGTAAAATGTGCCTTGAAAAAATGACTACGGTAGTCTGTGAATTTAGTCTGTTGGTCTGTTAATTTGGGCCCGTCAAGCTAGTCTTTCTTGACCCGCAAGGATAGAGGGCTTTCATCAAAAAAGCCTAATTAAAATTAGAAACTCATTCTTGTTTAGACTTTGGTAATGAACCAAATGATTTATGAATTATCTTCTACCAACACATTTTTTTTAATCACGTATGATGTATGTATAAATTGTGGTTTTCTATTAGTCACTCATGATAAAGAATTATAATATATATTTCATTTCTCTCAATTTTATATCAACATGCAGAAAATTAAAAATATGAAAAATGAATGGAGGATTTAAAATTTTTCATTCAATTTATATCTCAATCTTTATTTATGTCTAACTATCAATGATTAAAAATGTTTACAAACTTTAACAATTGTATTCCCTTATGATTCCACTATACCAAATGCTTTTTAAGAGAAATAATCATAGTTGTTACTTCATGTCCTTAAAATGCATCGGTTTCTCGTATTTAATAAAAGTATATTGCTTTTAAAGATAATAATAATAATATCTTTTCTCCTCCTCTCCCTGTCATTTGTTTTCCTTCACTTCCAACATGTCTCTATCAAGTAAATATTTTTTTATTCTTCTCACCTAAACAAAATTGTATTGCTAAAATTAGATAATGACCCATAAACATAAACCATACTTAATTACAAAAGGATTAGGACACTTTGATCATATATAAATAACTAGAGAGAGAGAGATATATATATATATTAATCTTAACAAATAAACATATATTCAAAATTTATTTTAAGGCCTTTGTCACGAGTCACAATCGATAACATAAAAAAGTTAAATTCGAACATGTCATGTTGATAATAATAAAATGCTTGCGTATGTATAAACAAATATTAAAGTTACTTTATCTTTGGACAATTAAATCCTTCGTTTTGAAATGGTATCTAATGTAGTTTTATTTATTTATTTGCAAAGACTATAACTTTTTCATCATAGAAATATCATCAGGTTTGTTAACAACATTTCATCATAAGATTTCAAAGTCGATTCTTTAAACATGAATAGAAGAACGGTGATGATCATTTGCTTGGTCGTGGAACAACGGATGTAAGGCATGGAGTGTTTGGTCATGATAAACGTAACTGGGAAAATCATAGTCACCCGACTTTTAGAAAGAAAAAATAAAAATGGAGTCGTAATTAAGCCGATATGGATAAGGTTTTTGTTTTTAGCTTGTAAGTTTCTTATTGGTAAGCAAGTGATCATTCATATTCCATTTTAGTTTGCATGTCTTTTGTTAAAGAAAAGAAAGGAAGTCACACTATTTTCTTCATTTAAATAAAAACCTAAAACCAAACTACCATGTAGAATGGTGCACATATTATTACAATGTTAACAGCCAGACTATGTTTTTTAGCGTCACGACAAAATCAACAACCTCCGTATCCATGTCCAATATCCAAAACCAAAACTCACTCATTTAATTCTTTAATAAAATTTAAGATGGTTGTTATTATAAATTACTTTTCAACGTCTTGAAAAGTGGACCTTTTCGTTTGAAAGACAAGGAACGGGGTCTTAATTGGTTACAACCTTTTCATCTTATATATGCGTTAATCAACCATCGGGGCTTGCCTTGGTGGCCACCAAGTTTCCATAAGGGGCTTGGGAAGGGTTGTTACCCGGGTTCGATCCTCAATAGATGCGGAGTTTGGGGTTTTTCCCTTCAGATGAACTAACCTAACTATGGAGATTTTAATCTAACTAGGAGATTGTGGTGGGGATCAAACCAGCATCTGTCGGCACTTGGACCTAGGCGATAACCATCACACCATCTGTTAAAAAAATATATGCGTTAATCATCTTTTAGTAGCTTTCACTTTCATAGAGATGGAGTTTAGCTATGGCCAACTATGACACTTTAGCTGTTTAGCATACTGAAAAGTTATTTGATCAATAATCGTACGTGTTGACTCACGAAATAAAATTGGATGAAATTGCAATTAGAATTTACTTGTTTGGAACATTGAATTACAAACATATAGTTGAATTTTGATATGTACACATGTGCAAATGACATTAAATGATAATGCACTTTTTAACATTTGCATATTGTATTTTTACATGAAATAAAGCTATTTTATCGTAAATGATCTTCAAATTATGTTAACTTATCAATTATAATTTACTTTTAAACATGTGTATCAATTTGAGATTGTGCGTGTGCATGTGTATGTATATGTATGCATGTAAATTCTAAGCTAGTATTGTCAAATAAGCAGTTAAGTGCAGACCAGTCCTAAGGGTATCATATCATGAAAGCATTATCTTTTTAGTTTGATAACTAATATATTATGTCCACATTTGTATTTTTAAATTTTTCAGCCCAATAAATGAAAAACTCATTTTAAAAAATAACATATTGTATTGTTAAAAAGATTTTATTTTCTCTATCTTGACCAAACTCATTTTAAAAAAGGACAAATAACTAAAAATAGTAACAAGTTTTGACATTTTTATCATTAATAGTAACATTTATATATTTTATATCTTAATAAGATTGACTTTTATATTTTTTATCATTTATAGTAACAACATTTTTTTTATTCATCAATAATAATAATCGGTAACCTGCAAATCAGTTTGACAGGTCACCAACAACTTTTCAGTTATAAAAAATGGTAACAATGTTACATATTTTAATAAGAAAACAGTAACATATCAAATTAAACTCGGGTTTTTGTTTTTTTCAAAGATTTCATAAACACAAAAAATAAACGCATTTTATGTTTCATATTTTGTTGTTAAATTTTATGAAAAATTTTAGTTTTTAATTTCATTTATTATTTACTTATTTAAAGTTTATTTAATTCTATATTACTATCTTTACTGACTATTTTTTTAATTTCATTTAATTTATTTGATGAAATTAAAAAAAAAAAGATAGTCACTAGAGATAGTAATAATATAATTAAATAAAGTTTGAATAAACACATAATAATAGGAAAATACAAACTAAAATTTTATTATAAAATATCACAATAAAATTTAAAACATAAGTTGGGTTTATTTTGATATTTATAAAATCTTAAAAACTTAATAAAATAAAAATTAGGTTTAACTTGATATGTTATTATTATTAATAAAAATATGAAAATATGTTACTATTTTTTATAATTAAAAAGTTTTTGGTGATCTGCACAAGTCAATAATTACTATTACTGATAGAAACATATAAAATTGTTACTAAAATAATAAAAGATATAAAAATCAATGTTATCAATGATAAAAATAACTAATGATGCTATTAATGATAAAAATAACTAATGATGATGATATTAAAAATAACAAAAGTTACTGTGTCTGATTATTTGCCTTTAAAAAATTGCATGTTACAACTATAAAAAGATATTTTCTTGTATCTAATCCTGGGATGAAAATACCCAAAGAGTAGAAGCGGATATTGTTTGTTGACTTGTGAAGAGTGATAATTGTATGTGCAGCACGTGGCGATGACTGATAAAGTGGTTCAGAATTAAGCATCCATCCATCAAAGACCAAATTCATGTGCCTCTCATTTATTGCTTCCACACAACTAACTATCTAACTAACTAACTAACTACATTACTACAACTACCCAAGTATCAGAATCAGACCACCAAAAACAATTAACATTTGAATATGATATGATATGATTTGATGGTACTACAACACCTGGAATGGAGTGGACTGATCTTCTTTTTGTTTTCTATGTACATTACATATGATGAAGGTTTCCCAAAATATCAATCTTAAACTATGTTTGTTACCTCAACAAATCTCATTCATGTCCCATCCTTCACCGCCCCAACTCTATCCTTCCTCAAACTCTCTGTTATCTGTGTCACATTTCCAAATAAAATAAAACCATTAACAAGCTAATCAATCACTACTGGAGTGGAGTGTGTTTACTTAAAACAAAAACAAAAACAAAAGGTTAACAATCATATGATAATACCTCACTTTTTCAGCACCATACCTTCTTCTAAAGCTACTACAATACAAGTCTAACTAACCACCACTCCTCCTATGCTGGTACCCAACATGATATAGCGTATAGAATCCGTCCTTTCCATCCCTGTAGCATCCATTTCCCATCTTCATCCAACACAAAATCTTTGTGATACCCCGCCTTCACCTTGCTTTTCAACTGCGAAACCACCTCACGGTCCATGCCTCTAACCTTGAATCCAGCCCTTAAGTTCCGTACCTGCCACTGCTTGTATGTCTCAGGCCGCTCCACCCTCTCAGCACCTTCACACGCTATCACATTCATTGCTTCACGCCCATAAAATTCCTTCTCAAAAGTCATTCTTTCCTCATTCTCACGCTCTAATGTTGCATCAAGCATATCAAACAATGCAGAGTAGTGAAATAGGGCCTCTCTGAAACGAGTGACAAAGAACGGCGCGCTATAAGATCCATTAACCACTGAATGAACAAATATGTCAGGTTTCATATCCCTGATCAACTTCAGAACCCCGTCCCTTGGATTCTCTGCCACCACCGTCTCATCAAGCAAGTTCTCAAACCGACCAACAGCATTCACAGCAAGGAACTCATTCCTCTGGAGCTTCAGATCATCAATGTTAATCATCTCCCACTTCTGAGTAGCTATGGCATTGTACTCGAATGGAACCTTAAATCGATCACAGTAACTGGCCAATCGACGACCAGTCTCCTCTACCCTCTCTGCTGGCCTAAATCCAGGTTGGGGAACTTCTATTCCTGTAATCCTCAGTTTAGGTGGCCCACCAGGTCTATCAGCCAGGTGCTTGATTAGAATGGGCCACTGAAAACCATATCCGATACCAAAATCTACTATATGAAGGGTTGACGATGCTAAAGCTGATTCATAGATCGTTCTGTTAGCAAAGTAAATCTCGTTCTTCTTGAAAGGGCAGGCTGATATATATGCCTGAAATGCTTTCAACTTTTCACCAGCTGAGACCTTCATGGCCTTTTGAGATGCGTAAACCTGTGAACCAGTGCCAGACATGCGTGCCTCCAGGCCAAGGGCAAAGGTATGAGCCAACCTCTGTGAAGCATTGCCAGATGGAGAAGCATACTGCCTTATCTGCTTCAATTGTTCACTTGCAATTTTATGATCGTCGGCGGCAACTGAATGTGCACAGTTGATCAACAGAGTTCTGACATCGACTCCGTCACCTATACTTGCTGGTCTCCAAGAAGGAGCATTCCAACCATTATACACGTGGGGCAAGTTATTGATTGGATGATTTGGAAGCTCTCCAGAACCATACATAGGCTCTCCTTTTGCGTTAGTACAAAGAAGAATTCTATCAAACATCTCAGACAACTCAGTCTCTTCCTCATAAACAGCAGACTGCTTGCTACTCCTTTCCTCCTCATAACTGTCATCCTCCAAGTAATAATGCTTTCTTGCCCTGAAGCCATCAGATAAGCTATCCATCTCCACTTTCTCCTCTTTCACTACAACCTCCGGAGGTGCATCAGTTGAATCTGATGGCAAGTTATATTTATCCAAATCAATAAGAAGAGGCTTACTAGGAGGAAGAAATTTACTAGCTTCCTCCATCCCTCTCTTGAATTGCAAGATAGACTCACTATCCGTGAATATGTTCTTGACAATGAGTGTGTTTATCATCGAATCCATTGTATCATTAACATCACTGGTGATGCTGGTGTTAGACCCAAAACGAGGATACTCAAGTGAACGAGTTTGTGTTACTGTTGATTTGGTCTCATAGGAATCAGTACCAAGCCATCGAGGATCAGTGGTGTTGCTACCACTTGCGCTACTGTGTGTACTGTACTCGCCCGAACTCCAGTAAGTGAACTCTTCTGGGCTTTCAATATTAGGGCCAAAGTTAAGAGAAGGCGGTTGTAGAGGTGGGTACGTCTTACCGAGGGCTTCATACAAAGATCTCTCAGTGGCCTGTAGCGCGAAAGGGTCATGGAACATACTTTGCTTACTCTCCATATTCTCTTCCACAAGAATCTGGTTTAGGTACTTTGAAACACAATCTGTAATCTCATCGGGAGAAGCCACTGGTGAGGTCATGCTGGGGAAGGAATTCACAGTACCAGGGTCATGTTTAGGTGCGGGAGAAGGAAGATCTAAGAAACTGAGATCCAAAGGTTCATCTCTAAATCTGTATCCACTGGCATGGCCTGGAAACTGATCAAAGATCGGCAACGGATTTTCATCATCAAAGGAGAAATAATTGATGTGATCAGAGGGATCGTGTAAACTCGACTCCATAACCATCTACCTTTCAGCAAACCCTACCCAAAAAGACTAAAAATATGTAGAAATTCAAGAAGCATGAAAGGCACCCTGGCTAATCTGTAAGCAGAGAATCCCAACTTTTTCGTACCAACTACACCGAGATCGAGAAACGACAAGTAATTAGGTAAGGTTTTTTCAACAGAAACCTAGAAACAATAAGCGGAAAAAAGATAATATAGGTTGAATCACATGAGGCTCCAACATCAAAGAACAAAAGCCCAAAGCATCTTCGAAAAGAGAAGACGATGGAGTTAAAGAAAGAAACAAAAACGACAATTTGCAGGACCTAAACTTTTATAATTTCAGATTAAAATAATCAATATAATAATTGGCATGTCAGTTAAAGAAGCAGAAATTTTACAAATCTAGATATTCTGTATCATTCGAAAATTGAATAATTAGTAAATGTAAATCATTCTTACTTACGAACAGCTGCAATCAACAAGGAGAAGAACATAAGTGGAAAAAAGGAAAACCCTAAATGCAAAAAGTAACTTCAATCGACTGATTCGGCTTAATATTAAACAAGGTCGAACATGATAAAATCAAGAGCAAAGATCACACAAACAAATCTAATGGTGTACCTTCGAATGAACAGTAGCGTTAGGGAGACGGCATGTAAAGGAGAGTTGGACAAGTTGTAGAAAGTTAATGAAGTTGGAGACGGGGCTTTATCTACGCCACACGAGTCCCTAAAAATCAAGAAGCTTCTGGAATCGAGGTTGCGACCGGGTTGACTCAGACTCGGAGTACGGTCGGAAACAGTGGCGTGATACCGTCTGTAGGCGGTGGTGGGGTCACGCGCTCAGCCGCTTTGTAAAAGGACCAAAATCCTCTCAATTCTCGTAGACTTTGGGGTTACTGCGTTCATCGTAAGCATAAATGGTGAACCAAAATATCTCCCAATTGGATCGAAGAGGTCTTTACTCTTTAGACTTGTTTTAAAAAAGAAATAACGTGCATTTTTGTAATAATATATAGGTCTTTACTAAAACCGATCTTACAGCGATTTGTATCAAAATTAGAGAAGAATAACATTATTAATTCTATATTTAATATATAGGATGTTTATGTAAAAGCTGTAAAAAATTTTCTTTTTTTTATTAAGACTAATATATAACCCACGTATTACGTGGATATTTTTAATTAAATTTATTTATATAAAATGTATATGAGTAAAAATAAAAACATACAAAAATAATAATTGTGTTTATGTTTTATTATCTACAGATTAAAAAATAGAGTATATTTATCTTTTTTAAAAATATTAAATTGTATTTATTTTTTATATGTTGTAATTATCTTTTTGGTGAACGTAGAGGTGACACATGTCATTTGATGTTTTCCTTTATTATACATAATAATAATAATTTCCACAACTAATTCAAATTATTACATTTAGATCTAATTATAATTATTATGGATAATAATGATAGATATTTATTTTAGGTAAACATTAATTTTATATTTTACAAAATCTAATTTATTACTAATCAATTAACGGAAAAAATAAAGTTAAAATTTAATGCAATTAAGTTAAGGTGTTAAATTTGGAAAAAGATGTAGAAAAATAAAATTTCCTTGTATTGTAGAAGTGACATGTGACATGAATTGTTTTGTTTTATTTTAATATATAGGTTAATCAACCCATGTATTACATGGGATGATTGAGAAAATACATATTTTTTTTATATTTAAATAAATTATTATAAAATTTATATATAATTAAAATAAAAAAATTGAAAGCTAGTTAAATTAAAGATAAAAAAAAATACTTAGTTGCTTGATATTAATTTAAAAAAATATTATTATATTGTATTATTAAAAACACATAATATGTGCTTGCAAAAGATGTTTCTTTTACTTTTTATTAATTTCAAATATTAAATATCAATGTAAGAAACAAAAAACTTCAATTATGTGAATGTGTATATATTTTGAAAATGATAAAATATAAAAATGGAATATCTGAAAATCAACAATTAAAATTTATCATATTCACAATTGAAGTTTTATCAATTAAATTTTAAATTTTGTTACCAAAATAATTAACAAAAAATTTTAACTTTATTTACTACACTTCTACGTTTAAATTCAAATTTTTACGTTTGAATTTAACTATGATCATTAAGGATAATAATGACACATATTTATTTTAGGTAAATATTAATTCATTAATGAAAAAATTAAAATCAAAATTTAATGTAATTAAGGTAATATAGTAAATTTAGAAAATGAATTAAAATAATGGCATAGTTATAATTATTGATTTTATAATTAAGGGTATAAAAGACAATTCATAAATAATTATGAGTTGTCATTAATCTGGACCATTGATTTCTTTTCATCCAATGGTCCAGAAACTCCAAGTGGTTTTCTTATTATATATAGTATAGATGCTTAATCATTCTTTTACCTTATAAATGTTCCAACCAACTAAAACTCATTAAAATGATGTTTTTAATAACTTTGATCTCAATTGATGAATAACGATAAATAAGTGGTTATTTACTAAGTTAAAATTTACTAAACAAAATTAGAAAAGAATAACATTATTAATTCTATATTTAACATATAGGATTTTTATGTAAAAACAGTAAAATTGTCTCTTTTTTTATTAAGACGCTTAATCAACTTTTTAACTTATATGTTCCAACCAACTAAAACTCATTTAAATGATATTGTTAATGTTTTTTTACATTTAACCAGTTGTAATTGAGTAGAAGTCATACATGATATCTATATTAAACAAAATAACTGGTCGGAAGTCTTACATAACATCTATGTTAAAACTTAGGTACAACATTCTCATCTTTTAATTCAAATGAAATTTTAACACAAATGTTACGTAGGATTTTTAATCAGTTACAACCAATAGTCTAAAAATATTTCAAAAAATTATTTTAATGAGCTTTTGTTAGATGAAAAGTTTATTTAAAAAAATAGTTAAGGTCTGAAAAACAAAAAACTTCTAAGTTTCTTATATTAAAATCCCTTGATGTGTTAAAGATCAATTTATATGCATTTCATATGTTTTCAAGGTTGTTTAGAGTAATGCAACCATGTTTCTTTAATCTATTATCCATTCATTATATACTATGTATTCTGTTGGTTTCTTGTCCCAAGGAGTACCAAAATCATTGGTTGACCAAATTTTCAGAAGTTGCTTTCAAAATAATAAAAAATGCACCCAAGATTAATGAGTCTCACCGTGTACACACATACATATACACATAATGTGGTTCGAGAGAGTACCAATTCTTATGCAACGCACCAGAAGGTATCACCTTTAATAAAAAAAATTAATTTTTTTTCATAAACATGTTTTAATAAAAATTATGAAGATAATATGTAAAGTTCACATACATTCACATCTCCTAGCTCCTAAAAAATGACGTGAACGTACACTTAACCATAAATTTAAATACATGTGAATGTGCATATATGTGATGCGTGATTTCATACACTTAGAGTGTTTGAATTTGCGTGAAATTTATATATTATCCGTGTAATGTTAATTAAAACATGTTTATGAAAAAAAAAATTTAAAAATAACGCAGATTATTTTTGTTTAAAGCTTTTGGATTCCATACATTAGTAAGTTATTATTTGCGTTTAAAGTTGATCCTATCATACTATTTCATAAGTTAAAAATTGGTTTATTTTGAAAAAAAAAACCAACATCTTTTCATGTTTTTTTGCGTTTTCGTCCCTCCATGTTATTTTTTTCCACAAAAAAACATCAAGTTGCTTTTTTTCTTTTTGGTTTAGTGAAATTTGGACATTAGACCCCGGTTATAATTTGTGAACCGGGTTTTTAAACACGGAAAAACCGGGTTCTAATGTCCAGATTTCATTAGACCAAAAGGAAAAAATTAACTTGAAGACTTTTATAGAAAAAATAACATGGAGGAATGAAAACGTAAAAAAACATGAAAACATGTTGGGTTTTTTCATAATAAACTCATTAAAAATGTATCTTATTTGGTCATTTTACAAGTAAAAACGCAAATCCAAACACTTTAAAAACTGATAATTTGATAATTATGATAGCAAACAGAATAAGCTAAACCAAATACTACATTTCCGGCAGCACTTTTTGTTGAGCTATTATCTGATTATTAGTTTCCAAAAGCTACAATATTTTTTCAAACGCAAATCCAAACACCATCTTAACTGATACAAAGTTAACATGTTTTATATAGAATATTGAGTAAAACTAAAGAAATGGTCTCTGTGGTTTGCTTAAAATTATAAAAATGATTCATCGTTTTTAAAAATAATAAAAACGGTACCTCAAAACATTATTTATTTAAAAGAATTGTTACTCAAGACACTATTTATTTACAGAAATGATCCATCTATATCTTAATTTTTTTAAATGTCAATTTTGCCCTTATTCTTAAAATCAATTTTTGTCCTTATGCTATATGATTAGTTTTGTTTTTAATCATTTTCATAATATTTTTAGTTTTCAAATTTTAAATATTAATTTAATAACTATAATTTTATTAATTAATAAATGTATTACTAATATCGTTATTCATGTATTTTTATTAATTAAAATATTGTTTTATTTATTAAAAATTATTTTTATTTATATATATTTAATTAATTTATTTAAATTCTCTTATATATATTCAATTTATTTATTTAAAAATTATTTATCTTACATTTTATTTGTTAAAATATTATTATAGTTTTATATGAACCATCTAACTATTTCATCATATTAATTTTTTTTAATCATAAGTTTAAGTAAAATATATAAACTTAGAGTTTTATTTGTTTTGGTTCAAATATTATTGTTACATTAATACTTTTTGATTTAAATTTATTATTTTATTCGTTTTGATTTACATATCATTAATCCGTTCCCATTAAATTTAGTATTTTTTTTGTTCTATTCTAATTATTTTTTTACATTAATACGTTTTGATTTAATTATAATTCTTAATAAAACTATTTCGACTTTTATATCGTTTTAATTTAAATATTTTTTAACGTTAATACATTTTGATTTAATTATAGTTTTTGAAAATAATATATAAACTTAGTGTTTAACTTGTTTTTGTTTAAATATTTTGTTACGTTGATACATATCGATTTAATTATAATTTTTAACGTTTTGGCTTATATGTTTTCTATATACATTTTGGTTTGTACATGTCGTTATATAGGTTTCGATATATACAATTTTGTTGTTAGTGTATTATTTTTTTCCAAGACTAAAAAATAATATAAACCAGTCATAGGTGTTTATACATACAAGTATATAACATTTCTTGCTTATCCAGAACAAAATAATTTGACTTTTGTGAAAAAAATAACATAAAGGGACGAAAACATGAATAAACATCTATATTTTCGTCAATCTCGTATTTCCTATTTAATCATCTGATACGTATTCATGAATCTAGATGGCGTTTTGTAGCATCTGATCTGAGACAACAAAAGCTGGTCATCAAATCATCAGAATTGTAAGTATTAATCCCATCGGTTACAAAAGTAAAGTATAAAGGCACCACCATACGGTACTTGGTTAACAAGAAAGAAAATGGCAATACAACAATCATATCGATACTTCACTTCTATAAAGAAATTAAATTGTTATCTTAAACAGTCCAGTCGTCATCTTTATTCCATCGACGACCCATTTTTACAAGCGTCGAACCGTCTCAGAAAAGAAAGAAAAAGCACTACACAGAAGCCTAATTAACCCAACCCAACTGCTTTCTTTATACATGCTAAACCCAACCACTAATATATGTCTTTCTACCAAATCAAGAAAAGGCCGGGTGACCGACCCTGACCCTGGTGCTGTGCTCAAACCCACCGATTTCTGGTGGTTAACCTGGTTCAGATAGATGCACATGCAAACGGCTCAGTCACCATTAATTAATCCATTCCATGAAATCAATACTAAAACACGAATCCATACATACTTTTTATCGTCTGTCTGTACATTTGGTTCTTTTAGAGGAGTCGGCAGATTTCAGTTTGTGTTTGGTGCTTCAACTGGTTCTTGGCTTGGTGACGGGACCAGTAACCGTGGGCCGTTAACACCCTGTCTAGGAGCTCCTGAGGCACTGGCTCACCTCTCCTTTGCTGTGGTGATATTCTTGCTGTGTGTACCAGTGTTTTCCACTTATCCTGATCAGTGATCACCATCACCCCACATTACAAAGATTCATTCTTACGTACAGATACAAGTTTTTAATTGAACCCCTCACCTTCAAATCCACATACGTTCGGTGATTTGCATCATCAAAAGCCCGTAATTTCACATCACGCCATCTGAACATCACAAGACTTGTTTTTTCAAGAATGCGTATTTCACAAGTTATCATAATATCACAACATACCTTCCTGTCCCAAGTTTCTCCACCGCTTCAACCAGAGCTTCCACCTCGGAAACAGTGAAGGGGCGACGAATCCTGCGTTGTGCAACCTCCGGCCTCTTTGATTTCCTCATGGGAACCACAGCCAGAGAACCTGCATTCATGGCTGGAACCATCATCAACGCCCTTGAATCCGAAGAAGCAATTCTATGGTCTACTGACTCATGATCATGTTCAATTATATTTTTCATTGGAGATTCCAGCAACTTGTTGGAAATCTCCTGCTGCATTACTACTCGATCAGCTACCGTTTGAGGTGGAGAATACCTGATATTAAAATAGTACACGGCTATTAGCATCCACACAATTCACAACATCCTACAAGAGGGTGTTTATACATCCATTTTCAAAGTGAATTCATTCATGGTACCTTGTTAATGGCTTGGCGATATCAGGTTTTGGTACGACAGGCTGATCTTCAGGGCACAGAAATGATGAAACTTGCAATTGGTGGGGCTCCAAGGTAAAACCGAGAGCATCTGGCTTGTTATCATGGCAAATACCCGTCTGTAGCAGAGTTTTGTTATCATCTCTAATCCTCTTACCTTGAAGCATCACGCCTACATGTATCTCGCCACTAAATATAGCAGTCACCGCCTCCATAACCGTCCTCTATAGAAAGATACGATATCAATCAACGGTTAACGGGATTCAATATAGATAATTGGGTCAACAGAAAGTACGTTTCATACCTTTAGAGAACTAACAGTTGCTGTTTCTGGTATTTCAATGAAAAACTCCGGCACCCTAAAAGACTTGATCTTGAGCTTCACTGAGTTAAACCAAAAAAATCTTTCAATTTAGAGATACCATTTGAAGAGGAGATACATATAACTACATGAAAAAGCTTTCTGTTACCATGTGAATCCTGATCTTGCGCTGCAAATCCCGATGACACCATAGCTTCGGCATCTAAACTGGAACCATCTTCAATAGAGCCTTTTCTCGGTGAAACAGATATGTCGTTGGAATCAGATGGATTGTCTAACTGGTACAGTCTGCGCTTTTTGAACGGATAATCCCTTAATGATCGCTGATGGTTATAGCAAGGTTTCTTGCTACGGTACACAGGCTTCAACTCTGCATCTGTAACAGCACCAAAACAATTCAAATTTCAAGAAATCGTAAAGATACAATGACATCATATATCATTCATAACCACTCACCATCGTTAAGTTTTGGAGCGACTTTCCACTGTTTGGATGCCGATAACCTCCTAATTCTTCGGTCACCAATACGTGTCGGTGGCCTAAAGGTCTTGTTATTTAGGGTCTGGGGCTGAGTGCACCCGCAAGAGTTTTCATCATCATCTCTAATAACTAAATTTACTTTACTATCTAAATTTTCGACAACCAGAGGCTTCCCGTTGTTGGGTGCCTCGTCTGTCATTCGTTTATTGTTTATGTTCCCTAATTTACAACTGACATTTTCAGAAGGGAAGTCAAGTATCCTACTTTCATCATTCACAGATCTTGGCACAGACGGAACCTTCTGTGAGCAATCAGAAACCGTGATACCAGAAGCAGGTCGAGAACAAGTGTCCATCACAGGAGCTTTTGAGATAATCTCAGAAACAAAGAAGCTCTTATTGCAGCTTCCTTGGTCACAAACATTTGCTTTTGAAGAATCATCTTCAGGCTTAATCATAGAGTCCTTGACGGTCCTTGTTTCCTCTAGATTAAATTTATCAGCAGAATTGTCATCCTCCTGTAATAACTTACCTGCAACGGTGGCTAGTAAGTCGAACGCACACATTCGATTATGATCCTCGTTCTTCTTCCTAGATGAAACCCTCTTCTGAAACAAGAAATTGAAATAAGCTCTAACTTTGTTATTAACTTATCGGTTTAAATTGGGAAAGTAGAGACATTTACCCTCGCTGATCTGGGTGCCCGAGGTGTTGGAGGCACCTGATAACCGTTAAATCCATATTCTAACCTCTTTTGCAACGTCATATCTTGGTAACGAGAAACTTATCATGCGCTTCACATCATCTTCTCTCGATCTTAATAATCTACAGGATTCAATACCAGAAGAAACACAAACCAGTAGTGAGTACAATGCCATGAACTAGAACTAGAAGAACAAGGTAACGCTTATGTGAAGTTGATCTATAATGATCGTGTAAATATCAATTCAACAAAGTAACGAAGAATTGGACAAATGAAATTCGATAAACAAGATCCTACAGTTCATGCATTGCATTGCATACTAAAAAGTAAAAACCAAATGAACAAAGATATAAAGAAAAAAAAAAGTTAAAATAACCCTACATTTCATATATTTGCATTAGGTAAGTCTCTTTGAAACAATATATCAAACACAAAGAAAGCAATAAAATCAGGATTTAGCATTTAAGATGATCCTCGTTATCATAATTGTGCAGCCTAACATAAACCCACATATAATTTAACACAAAAAAGATACCAAATTCAATATCCATAATAACTGATTTGAAAGCATTGATTAAATATTACCCTAAGATCACTTTAATGTCTAATTTCTATAAACAGAAGTGTTTAGATACACAGATCAATAAGTAGAATCAGTGAGAACATACGCAGATCATAATGATGCTTATAAGCAGGAAAAATATAATGAGTTAATTTTTATTTTTTATTTTTGTAAAGTAAGAATCTGACACACAAGATTCCTGAAAGGTAGGGCACCACCACCGATCTCCATGGAAACAACAAGATTTGATGAAGCTTTATATCCATGAAAAGCTTTAAAAAAAATAGAAAATTTAATATGGAAAAACAATCTAAAGTCGAAATTGAAAAGGGATTTTAAAGGAGGACTGAATAAAATGAAAAGGGGGATGAACAATTCAAAACCCTGAAAATAAAACCCTGGGGAAAGATTCGAAAAGATCTATAAGCAAACATTTCATTATAATTATTTTTGGTATCCTCTACAAACTTAGAAGACCCGAAAAGCAGATCAATTTAGAAACAAATTCATGATCGTCAAACCTACCCACCAAAATTGAAAAAAATAACTAAAAACATAAACAATTTTATAAAGGATCTTCAAAATTAACCGAATTTGCTAACGTAGAAACAAAATTCAGACATAAAGGATTAGATCGAATCCCATTAAAATCTAGTTCAGGACAAAAACAAGACCGAAAAAACATTAAAAGTATACGATAATGCTTGTTTGGTTGACATGAATTTGAAGGGAGATTCAAGAAATTTTCCAACAAAAACTAAAATTAAATCAAGAAAATTCAAGAAACAAATCAGAAACTTGAAACTTTACACGACGCCAACAAAACCAATTCAATTTCGAAAATCTTCTCACCTCCTAATAAACCCGCGATCCGCCCAAGAAGTCACCCAACAATTTTTCTTCAAGATCCCGATTTGGTGAGGGAAATTCTCTCCATTCTAACGTAAGATTAGATATTGAAAAACCCACAAACCCAAATCACAAAATTCTCATCGATCAAGCAAAACCCATGACCATTTCACCCTTGTAATTAATCTCATTTGTCTTTCAAACACCGAACGTTGTTTGATTTGTTTTAGACGCAACCTCTACTTGAATTTCTCTCTCTTAATTCACTTTCTCTATCTAGAAATTGTTGAAAGATGATGGAATGAGAGTTGAGAGATGAGGATGAAAAACAAATACAAAAACCCTCTGAAAACCACCCAACCATTGGCCTTAAACCCCCAACTGTTTATACTCATTGACCCTTGTTACCGGATGTATCGGTAAAAGACTCGAGTATTACCGGCTACACCAGGTTACACACACCTCGGCACCCTATAAGACCGGTTCTACGCAACAAGGTAACCCACACACTCCCACGACATGCTCCCAGATGTCGCCACGTGGAAAGTTGTCTGAAATCCAGTGGTGTCTATGGCATTAGCCAGATCGAGAAAAACGTTGGGTCACCAAGAGAGCAGGGGTATAACTGTAATTTCATAAATGTCTTTTGTTTTATTTTCCCATTTTTTTAGGGGTTCGGACATCCATTTGAAATTATTTTCTAAATTTAGATAAGTCCCTTAACAAAAGTCTCCTTTTTGTTTACCTCCTTCTTTTAAGTATTTATTTATATTTATTTTTTCTTATGCATAATACAACATTTTATATACGATGTGAATTATCCAATACACAGTATATTTACAAAAAACTATGATAGTATATATCATACTCGAAGACATTTAACATTTTTTGTAACACAAGGAGAGACAGGACATTAGAAACATAGAAAAATCATGATACTAAATTTATTTAAAAAATCAAACATCTTTTATATGGTATCATATTAATTATATTTTTGAATTAATATTTCATAATACCATAATAAATCATAATGTTACATTCATATGATAACCAAATGTTACTATGTGGCATTCACATAAAATGTGTTGCATTTATATGACGTGTATTTCATTTGAGATGTATTCACCTTAATCGTATATTAATAATAATGATAAATACAATCGTGTAAATTTCATGTGATTATGTAATATAAGTTCATAATTTTCATGAAAGTTTACATAATTATGATCTTAAATGCACATGACTAAGTAAAATTGAAAAATACACATTTACACAACTTAAAGAACCTTGTACACATGATACTTATAGCATTTGTATGAATTTTGTTACACTCAAATGATTTTCACATGAATATTTAATTTGATATGAACTTCATATGAATGCATTATGTAATTATGTTGATACGTTAATAACAAATCTAGGTGCATTTATAAACAAAAAGAACAAAGAATGATTGTTTTCTATTTTCAACATAAAAGTTTGTAATACGATCAAGGTTCAAAATCAAACAAGTAGTTAAATATATCTTGAAAAATACTGTGATTCACTACTTTTACATGTTGATTTATTATTTTTTGAATTTATAGACGATGAATTCATATATTCTTATCAAAAGGTTACAAAACACATACTAAAAACATATTTTAAGAACAATCTGATTTTTGTTGTAAAACTTATCTTTTAAAAAATATAATTCTCCTGTATTTTATTGTAATTTTTATATTAAGTTCAATAGCATGAGTTAAATGATTTTAAAGTTAAACAAATTTCATTACAAAACAAATTCACATCACCCTAAAATATTAGCTTATCCATTGACAACTTTCACATTATACAAATATATTGCCGAAAGAGTAAAGAATTTTTTTTTTATTTTTACATATCTTCATCTCGACCGTTGAAATTAAGTCACATTCAAACATCACCCTTTTAAAATTTTAAAGGTGTTAAGGGGTGACCTTAAGGTTAGAGGTACGACTATCATTGTAGACAAAAATATAGTTTTAAAAATAGAAATAGTTGACTGTGTTGTTGATGCTTATCTTTTACATGATATTTTATTTTCGGTCAACTAATTTCATGGTTTACTTAAATAACTTGATATTAATATTATCAAATATAATATTTTATATTTTATTTAAATATTATAAGTTTTTTATATTATTAGAACGTTATAAAAAAATTATTGTTTTTTATTTAGTTTTATAATGTTTCAATTAACTAAATATTTAAATATTTTATTCTTGACTTATATCACAAAAAGTAAAGACTTCATTCGTGTTAAAAATTTGAACATCTTTTTGTATTAAATACTTAATTTTAAACACAGTACATTGATAATTATGTTGACTAATTATCAGTTACACCAGCTAAAAATTTATATGATATATAAAAAATTTTAAAACAATTAAACAATTAATTAATTATACATTTTATTATTATTATTTTATATATTGTGTATTTATTTTAATTAAATCAATGATAGAATTTATTGCTTTGTATCATTATTGTTATTACTTCAATATTGTAAAATAATTATAAATTTAAAAATCTTAACAATAATAAATATACGAATAAGTAATAAAATTCATCTTTAACTTTATAGACACAAATATGTAATAACTATGATAAATTTTACATAAATAAATAACTAAAAAAGTAATAAACTATAAAGAAGACCAATTTAAAAAATTTTAATTATTAATATAATACACTTTTATTATTAGGGTATTAGATTTGTTGGATTTGATTTGATTTGATAAAAGTAGATTATACTAGATATGGATAAATATAATTTAAAGGGATAATTACTAAAATAGTCAAATCTCACACCTTTATTCACTTTTTAGCCATTTTATATACATTTTACCAAAATAGCCACAATTTACGTGACCACATTTACGTGATAGCCACAATTTACGTGATTTGTACTTTTTTCATTTTTTAATGCATTACGTTACAAAAGGTGTTTGGTCACGTAAATTGTTGTACTTGGTCACGTAAATTGTTGTACTTGGTCACGTAAAGTGTGACAAGACATTTCACCAAACATTCATGGGGAAGGAGCAAAAATGGTCACGTAAAGTACAACAATTTACGTGACCAAACACCTTTTGTAACGTAATGCATTAAAAAATGAAAAAAAGTACAAATCACGTAAATTGTGGCTATCACGTAAATGTGGTAACGTAAAGTGTGACTATTTTAGTAAAATGTATATAAAGTGGCTAAAAAGTGAATAAAGTTATGAAATTTGACTATTTTAGTAATTATCCCTAATTTAAATGTATTTATTATTTTTTAAAATTATAAATGTCACGTGTCGATTCATGAATATGTGATCAGTAATAAAGGAAATGCCAGGTAGCATAATAAAAGTGTATAAAATAATCAATCATACGTGGCAGGAAAACGACCCATAATTATAATTTGATGCTTTCGTATTATCCTGTTTTGTTTTTGTAAAATGGATTGAAGATGAGCGGGGGGATAACTGATAAGGATTTAACGGAGAGGAAAGACTTGTGCCGCCTAACAAAGTCTTGACCGCCGTCATTCCGTTATAGATATATACATTACCGTACGAGTTAAAAGGCATGCATCCCAAATAATAATCGTTTTAAAATTGTCATAAACATACAACGTCATTGGTCCATGATAATTACTAGTTTATTACTCGCGTATTACGCGGATATTTTTAATATACATAAAATATAATAAATTAAAAGATAAAAATTTATATATTATTTTTAAACAAAAATATATAATAATGATACAATTATTCATTATAACCTATTAATTTTGTATAATTCTACACACACGAATATAATTATTTTTTTAAATATTTTAAACTTTTATTATATTATATTATAATCAATAAGTTATTAGGGTATTAGATTTTGTTGGATTTGATTTGATTTGATAAAAGTAAATTATATTAGATATGGATAAATATAGTTTAAATTTATTTATTATTTTTAAAAATTATAAATGGCACGTGTCGATTCATGAGTGATGACATGTGGCTTCATAAGAGTTGAGTGTATTTACTCTTTTATTAGTATAGATAGATGTTTTTCTATCCAACAATCATAATACACTTTGATATACATTTAAAAATTATTAATTGAGTCTACTTATTATGTTTTTCTATAGGGACACACTTAGATAATATATATATATATATATATAGACTAAGGATCTTTTGTGAACACTTTATTGGTTGTGAACATTGTGAACAACCATAAAATAGCTTTTGAATCTTATGAATCTTGTTGAAAATACTACCGAACCCTTCTATTAACTCATTAATCTTATTGGATCCTATGGATTTCATGAATCCAATTAATTTGTCGAATCTCATGAATCTTGTTGAATCTTATGCATCTTGTTATAAAAACTACGTACTATGAACCTTTTGAATGTTCTGAATCTTAAATAGACACTTCTATGAACCTTTTGAATCATATGAATCATATTACAAACATTTGTTGATATATATGAATGATTATATGTATTTTTTTTATTTGTTCACAACGTTCACAACGAATAACTTGTTCACAATGGATCTCATCCCTATATAGATATATATATATATATATATATATATATATATATATATATATATATATATATATATATATATATATGGTTAGGTTCTATGGAGCACCTTTATGCATTATGTACTTTGGGAACCTGTATGCACCGTTAGATCTTGAATTTTAATGGTTCAGATTGCAGCGGCAAAAGGGTAATTAACTTGAAAATGGGTGCACGGGTGCATAAATTCTCGCGCACGGAAGGGCAAAATCGGAAGATGTTTGAATTCAGAAAATATTCTATCCGAATCTAAACAAAGATGATGCATCTTCATCCAATTTATTGGATTCGTCTTCAAACACGATGCATCTTCATCCAATTCAATTTCAAACATGATGCATTTTGACCATATTCATCCTCGTCTTTGTTCCATCATTATGCATCACCGAAATCGTGATGCATTTCGGCTATATTCATCCTCGTCTTTGTTCCATCATTATGCATCACCAAAATCGTGATGCATTTCGACATTTAAACGTGTTAATTTCGTGATGCATATCTGAAATTTAAACGTATTCATCAACGTCTTCAATGTGTTCATCATTGTCGGGATGCATTGCTGTTGTGCATCATGTTTGAAACAACCAATATTTTATTTAGTTTCCTAAATAAATGATAAATATTAAATTAAATATTATAATTTAACAATATATTATTAAACATTCCCAAAATGCCCTTAATGCACCCTTTGTAAACAAGCAATGCATTTTTGGTTCCCATTTGGTTCCCGATGCATATGGTGTCCCATAGAACCTCAATCTATATATATATATATATATATATATATATATATATGTGTGTGTGTGTGTGTGTGTGTGTGTGTGTGTGTGTGTATGTATATTTGTATATATATGTGTGTGTATGTATGATAAATCTATATCTGTAATTTATATTTATAACCTTTTATAAATAATATTAAATAAGTAAAAATTTGTCACTTGTTATTTTCTTCTTTGATTTTTAAGATGTTAAATGTCTTAAGTTTTTATTCCGTCTGTAGATGTCTACAATCTGAAAACATGGTTTCAAAGTCTTCAGTCTGTAAAGAAAATACTATTTGTTTTATGAATCAAATAATTGTCTTATTGAGTTTAATTAATTTATTTTTTCGCAAAAACTATCAAACTATTCTATTTATTAGTAAAAACAAATTGAATAAGACTTTCAAACAATTTAATTTCAATAAGTATGTTTAATGGTATATTTATTTCAGATGATAAATCTCATTCAATTAAAAAAATTAATTAAAAGTATAATAATTATATATATAATATATAAAAAAAGGATTAAACTTTTTTAAGATAATACATAATTGTTTAGTACAAAACATGATAAACTATTTGTCATCTCTAATATTTTAATATATATAATAAAATAACAAAAATAAAAAACATCTAGGGTTTGGGAAAAAAAGGGTAAAATGTAATGAAAAGAGAGAAAAAGTCGAAATAATAGATCTTCAAGAAATAAGACAATGGAAGACATAAGAAGAACTTTTATGTTATAGAAAACAAACAATCTTCAAAGCCAAATGTCTTATCGCGTCTGTAAGGCTGCAGACATAAATGAAAATAAGATCTTCTTTGTAGAAACAAACAATATTTAAATAAAATTTATTATATACTACAATTTAACTGTAGTTAATCAAATATATGTGATAGATTTAAAATTATTTTAACTTAATAGTTCAGCTACATGAAAACTGATACCACCTATTACCATACAGACAAGGATGTTATTTTGATTTAGACGTTACTTTCAAAAGTGTTTTAAATTAATAGCTGAACATTCTAACAACCAATATCAAATTGTATTTATGTTTCATTATTGTTGCTGTCCTTCTTGATTACCATCATCATTTTCCTGTTACTTTTTTAAAAAGTTTGCTAGGTGAACAGTTTTGTAATTGGTAACGATTTTTTGTTCGTTCATTGTTAACGGTTGCTGTTATATTATATTTTTAATTAATAATTACCTTGATCAAATAATTTTATTTGCTTTTACCATAAATTTGGTTTTATGCTATGGTTGGAAATATATTTATTATTATATATACTATTTCCAAATGTAAATTATAGTTCTCTGATTAATGAACCTTGCAGTCAAATAGATCAACAAGTGACTTATTTTAATACTTTATATATAATATATAACAATTTTTATTTTCAGTAATAACTTTTGATATATTATATTTTACTAAAACTTGAATATATCATTATGATCGTATTATTTTTACCTACAATATTATATAAAATTTATTATCGTCGAAATTATTTTTATTAAGCAGATTTGTATGCAACTGACCAATTATTCTATTTTATATATAATATATAACTGTTTTATTTTTCTATTATAATATTTGACATATTATATTTTATAAAAGTTAAAAATATATCTTTATGATCACATTCCTATAGATAATCTGGACAAACGTGAGGATACTGTTGATTACTTGATTGAACAGAATTAACAGTAAACATCACAACCATGCAATTCAATCAGACAACTAATTATTTTATTACTTTATATATTATATATATAACATTTTTTTATAATAAATATATTATGTTTTATAAAATTCGAAAATATTATTATGATTGTATGATTTTTATTTATATTTAATATAAAATTTATTACTTTGGAAACTAATTTCATTAAGCACTTTTTTTACTTCTATTTTCACAATAT
This sequence comes from Centrapalus pauciflorus, assembly GCA_020465985.1. NCBI lineage: Eukaryota > Viridiplantae > Streptophyta > Magnoliopsida > Asterales > Asteraceae > Centrapalus > Centrapalus pauciflorus. Next base: position 36,982 of record JAANYP010009146.1, on the reverse strand, counting down.
GATTTCGTGGATTACGTCTTGCAAAGTGCAAAACCTAAATCAAATCTGACCGGTCAATCCACTCGATCTATCACTCTGATCCTTAATCCGCTCTATTCTCTTCTATCTCCTCCGTTATTAGAGTTTTAACTCTGACTATCATTGCCCGATATTATAATCGACGCTAACTATGAAAGACATGAAATCAGCAAAATCAAGTCTTAAACATCAAAGGGTCCATGTTTCTACTTCCAAGTTTCCGAAATTATTAGATCCAGAAGCTTTTTGGGATAAGGTTTGCTTTATTAATTTAAGTTATTATTCGATTCTATTACATATATTAGATTATAGAGCGTCACAATCAGTATTTATCCATATCGCGATTGGTGTTACGTTGTGGTAATTTGACCTGTAAACTTAGCGAGTAGGGGAATTATGTCATGTTGATGTTTTCGCTTATGTTATCTATATTCCTTTGATGTAGTCAATGGTTACTGCTCACTCGGCAAGTCGCATCTCGGCAATAACTATGCTTCATTTGAATAATTGATGCAGGAGATACGAAAATCAACTGATGTTGATGGTTTTAAGCATTTTAGGAACAGTATACAAGTGGAATTCGGATGCAAGATCATGACATCTTCTATCTAAATAATAAAGGGTTTAATGTTCGTCTAATAAATTATCGGTTATTGTGTGTGGTAGAGAGAGACCATAGGTTGGTATAAAGCATAAATAAATTCAGTTTTCTATTATTTTCTCTACTAAAGATTGGCATTTTGCGTCAATAATTAAAAAGTTAAGCATATCTTGCACTGCCAATTGGAGTTGCAAGAGGCCTCTTTTATGGTAACTAATAAAGTAATAAGCAAACGGTTACCATCAATGTTACCCGTTGGCAGTCGCTACCTTCATTGTTGTATGTCTTACTGATTTAATTGAATCACTATGTAAGCACTAACCTTCTTTTTTTGAACTCAATGCATAGGTAGGTAGATGTAAAATTAGTCATGCATCTTCTTGGTAACAAAATCATGATCTATTCTTCTCTTTTATAATTGGTTTATTCATTTTCATTATCTGGGATGCCATGAACACAGGACACTACTATAGTACTATGTCTGCCTGCCTGGAGAGCTTATATATATGCCTCTCTGGTGCTATGACCCAAGTCTTTGAAGAATGATGCCTTACTTTCCAAGGATTTATAAAGTGACGAGCCACGTATATAATAAATGTTTTAACAAAATAATTTTCATAAGTTATTCATTACTTCAACTATCTATGGGCAAGACTTGTGTTGGGAGTATTGTGGCACTTGGTTCTAGCAGTGGGGCACTGTAGGGCCAACTGCTCTATAGCCTGGCTGTGATGTCCTATGCAACTTAAATCCTCAGCATATAAGATTGGTCATTGGTGGTCTCCGTGTAAGTTGGGTTCTACTGGCTCAGCCCATGTTTCTTATAGCTGTTTGGACTTTGGGTCAGCCTTCTACACTAGGTTCTCTTATGGTGACTTCCTTGATAATTAAGGTGAGCTGTTTGGAAATTTCGAAGAACCTACAGAACTGGATTTAAAGAAAATTATGATTGGGGTGTCTGGGTGGCTATTAGTAAGAAGTTGGCGTTCTTCTATGGATAGATGAAAATTCTTGTATGGCAGTTATTTTTCTTATTTATTGGTGTTATAGAATGCCATCACAGTGAATTTTGGCTTGGGGGATATTTTAGACAAGCAATGCTGACGTAGTGATGATTATGGCTAATCACGTGCCTTGCATTGAGGCAGAAGGATGTTTGGTTTCACTAAGAACTTCAGGAATAATGATGGAGCCTTATTTCATATCATGGATCATTAAAAAAATTGATGTGGAATAGATTAACCTTTTTCATCAGTTTATCAGGTAACTTAACGGTCCTGGACTGAATTGGATAGGGCAATATGTATGCTGGATTTTAAAGTTTCAGTTTATTATTTGTGGGAACTGGGAAGGCCTAGTCCCTATGGTGCAAATATTTGCAAAGATTAATTAACAAATCATGGTCGTTTGCTTGTTCTGCATCATGTGCTTGCTGACGTTGCTATTTTTAGGTTACTAGGATCTTAGTTAGTAGCCTTAAACTGATATACATAAAATTAAACACCCATACGGTTTCCCGTTCCTTTTCATTCTTCTACTAGGATGGTACATTTAGAAGGAAAGATGTTTTATTAATCATGTTATGAATGAGAATATATGTTGGGTATGGATTTCTTTTAATTGTTTAACATCTATTTGGACTATGAAATCTCTTGGGCCCCGTTTGGCTCACATAATGAATGTTGGAATTGGAATTTACTTATAGTGTGTTTGGAAATTTGGATTACACAGATAATGACTAAAAATTTGTTTATATTCCATTAAAATCTATGATTGAAAGAATTCATCATTCCTAGCTATTTGTAATAGAATTCATAAAATTTTACAACCTATATCCTTTAGCTAACTTTAAACACCATTCCATACCTCAACCAATAAACATATTATCTATAAATTAAATTCTGATTTCTTCAAATTTCATTGTGTGATGTGAGTCAAACAGGACCTTAGTTCTGTTTCCTTTTGTTTTAATATATAACTAGTTTATTACCCGCGTATTACGCGGATATTTTTAATATATATAAAATATAATAAATAAAAAGATAAAGATATAAATATTATTTTTTAAACAAAAGTATATAATATGATATTATTATTTATTATGACCTATTAATTTTGTATACTTCCAGATATATATGAAGATTAATTATTTTTTTATATATTTTTAAAACTTTTATTATATTATCTTATAATTAATAAGTTAATAGATTATTAGATTTTGTTTGATTTGATTTGATTTGAATTTAAAAGTGGATTATATTAGATTTGGATAGATTTAATTAATAAGTTAGTAGAGTATTAGATTTTGTTTGATTTGAATTTTAAAATAGATTATATTAGATTTAGATAGATTTGATTTAAATTTCTTTATTATTTTTGAAATCTATAAATGCCACGTGTCGATTCATGGTGACGACACGTGGCTTCACTAGAAATGAGTATAGTTACTCTTTTAATAGTATAGATAGATTACAGATATCAAGTTATGGACCCCTCCTTATTCTTATGATCCTTCCAATTCAGGACCAATTAGGAGATGTACTTCATTGGATTCGGCAAGTAGCGGCCCTTGTATGTGGTTTGCTATGGGGTTCAATTCCTCTGGTTGGGGGCATCTGGATCATCTTGTAAGTAGATGCTGATTGCAACTCTTAGATGTAAAATTTGTTGCTAAATGGAAGTTAACGAGCTTGAGTGCCTGCTTAAAAATTTCAAATTCTCTGTTATTACTTCTGCCTAACCTGGATCACATCTGTCATTGCCTTTCGTATGACTGAGAGCCTTATATGCTGAAACCACCAAGGGTGATCCTGATCTCACATGTCAGTTTGTATGGAATCTCATTTAAGTTGCAATTGTGGATGGTCTTATCCGGATGCTTCAACGATCGCAAAGTTTTGATATTTCCATTTATTAAAAAGGCGTCTTGTGTTGGTCACAATGTTATTGTTATGTGGGTCTTATTGGTTTCAGATTCTTGCTTATTTCTTCTGGAATAATATATGGATACTATGCAATCATACTAAAGGTTGATGAAGAAGAATTCGGTGGACATGGATCCCTTCTCCAAGAAGGACTCTTTGCTTCTATCACACTCTTCCTGGTAACTTCCTACATCAACTAGGTGTTTAAGGTTTCATATATTACTAGTGGTTTCTGGTGTTTACGATCCGTATTTCCTTCTTTCTAGCTGGCTTGGACTCTAGTATACAGCTTGGCTCACTTTTGATCCGGTTTCCGGGACCTTTGGGTCTTGTTTATGGAATCCAGCATGATCTTAATGCCACCTAAAACAATGCCAGTGTGTCTTTCTTCAATGTGCCGTTGTGGAACATCATATTTCAACCATAATTCATAATGCAGACATCCCATGAATGTTAATTACTCGAGTGTACCATGGTTGGAGGGCATTTTAGGCACATTTATTTGACTGAGAGCTACAGTTTTTTTTTTTTTTTTATTAGGGTTACTAATGTAGAGCAGTAGATTATTAACGGTATGTGAAGTATTTGAATTTACTTTCCTTTGATCGTTTTATTTCACAATAAGTTAAGACGCTATTTATTTATTTCTTTGTAACATCATTTCACAATAAGTTAAGACGCTATTTATTTATTTCTTTGTAAATGTTACGTAATCAAGTGAAACAGCCGCCGGATGAAATACACATTACACGACCAACATACCATAAATAAATCACTACTATTTTGATAAAACATGATCCAAAAAAAAGTATGTCTCATTTAGTATTAATTAACAAAATTTTAATAATTTAGTTCTATGCTATATTCATGTTTTATATTAATTTTGTTTGATATATAATCTTACTTAACAATTATTATAATATTTTTTTACTTGACATCTTAGCTTTGCATTGATTTTAAAATAACACTAACATACGTTACTTTAATATATGAAATTTATGAAAATTTATTTTTTTACCAGCCATATGATAGATACCACTTGTGCAATGTGCAGTCTTTCATCGGGTACAGTTCAACGCTTTTAAAAGCATGCAAGGAGTACAATTCAACAAGTCCTGTGTTTAATATGTACAAGAAAACCTAGTTCATATCACAAGTTACCATGAGCATTTTACAAATTTGTAGCTATCTATATCGATTACTTGCTTGAGATCATTACCTCCGTCTAAAACAAAGAATCATGCTATCCAAAAATCATTCTTCCCTCAACTCTCAAGTCCATCTTTGCCCTCTGTTCATTCGTCTTCTCCGAATCAAATATATCCGGCCATAAACCCACCTTTTCCCTGGTCTTGCCATGGATCTCTGCAGGGTCACATTAAAATTTTACAAGAAATTCTGAGAACATGAAAGTAATGGAATGATCGATCAACACTAACATTTTACACAATCGACCACATAAAGCATTTCCAAAAACATAAAGCATATATTATTCGGTGAAGTTCTTAGAAAAATGCAACTGCATTCTTTTCTGGGGCCCTTTTTGTGTGTGTTTGTGTGTTTTTTTTTTTTGGGTTGGGGGGAGTGTTGGTCCTTAATCATGTGACATAGCAAGTCCTAGTAACGACCATGGATGTGGACCAATTACAAATACATTTTGTTCAAATTTTCATTCCACAAACATGCACTTGATTAAACAGGGATTCTAAAGGAGATTCTCATACTTGTAAACAGATTTTATGTAGTTACCTCAACTTTGGTGCGAAATTCTAATAAGCATTCGCATACATGACATTCAGCTTTATGTGGAGAATAAGTGAACTGATTAGATTTCACAAATGCAAATACCTGCATATTTAAAGGCACTAAAGCTGTAAATTAATGCACCATTGACCACTGAAACAAAGACAAACTATATATAGGCACGATTAGAATTTGAGTTAAAACCAACCTCCTCCCCGCAATTTGGGCATGCCCCTTTTAATGCCACCAAGTCATTTTTCCAAAGCCCTTGAAGTGCTCCAACTGTTGAGAATTAAGAATAAGCACTGCACAAATAGCTTCTAACGGAAAAAAACTGACCATATTTGCCCCACATTTAGACATTCTAATATTCAATACATAACTGATTTTGAAAATGACACTTGAAGGAAAGGGTATAATCTTTAAAGCATGTGAAAAGATGCTAATTAGAACCTTAACAAGATGGTCTTAGCACAATGATGTCGGCAGGGGTGACAATTTTGACCCAACAAGCCAAACAGGCAGGACGGTTAAATTGACCCATAGTAAAAATCTAAGCTAGAACATAGTTTTTTTTAAAAAAATGAAAATTTATAAATCGGTGTATTAAACAAATTGTTCTTTTTAAAAAATTTCAAAATTATGTAAAATTTATGACTTTTGGTCGTCAGCCCGTTTGACCCATTTGCTTGAATGGACCAAAATTGCCACCCCTCATGTCGCCAAGGTAGTGTTTACTTTTATATAACATAACATAATACATTGAAGAACTAAATGAACTAGTTACCAGAGGCTGAGGCAACTGGATAGCCAATCAAGGATCCCAGCATCATAAAAAGCATGCCATTTAACATGGCAATGAACTCAAGCACGGGAGCTTGACTACTGGTGGAAAATCCTGAATCTAGCGCATCTTTAAAGGCTTGTCCAAAAGTGTAAACAACAGGCACAAGACATGCTGAACTTCCAAATGCAAGAAACAATAGCCACACACTTGTTAATGCAAAAACCTGTGAAGGATCTTCCTGCCCTACATCCATGTTATATAACATTTTAGTGGAGGAACAACAGGAAGTGGAAACGACGCTTGTTTTGAAAGCATGACTATTGGACAAGACTTGTGAAAACTGAACACTGTTCATGGCACAAGTTCATAAATACAAAAGCAGGTTGCCAAACAAAACTAGAGAGTCGAAAGTTCAAAACATACATATCTTGGCAATCCCAAATATCAGAAATAAGTATTTGTACAAAAATTACCTCAGCATCAGCATAAGTTGACTGCTGCCTCAAACTGCAGCGTGGATACTTGACGACGTACTTTGATCCATACCACCTTAACTTTAACTGGTTCAATCCATTTTTCTCAGATAAGTAAATTAAACCAAGTTCAACAGCTGCAAGTTGTAAAGAGAGTTCAAGATTACCTCCACCCTATCAAACATGTCGTCAACTATCAAAGGTTTCCCACTATAGTATGCATCCTGTGCCTAGATCAAGATGCATCAATAAATTGTGAGGATGATGGTGAATATAGAGCAGTTTACAGGGAGCCATATTATTAACAAGGGGTGCAAAGAATGTGGATTTCCCTTGCAGTAGAACACATTATGAAAGGAACATGGTAGCTGTTAATGGAGGAATCAACTCTAGCCAGATAACACCTTTAGATTACAAACTGGAAAAAATCATCTTCCAGGCAAGATAGGTGCAAGGTCAGTAGTCTTCAGGTAAATGACCGACAGAAAAAAACACACACGCCTTTTCTGGATTGCTCTAAAACTAGGTCTATTGCAATTTTGATGCTACTCCTATGTCAATTTAAGTCATAACACGATGTATAAGTACAGAACCAATGGTAGGGTAGATAACTTAGGTCCAGGCAAGGCAATCAATCATTCTGTTAAACTCATTTAATCGTCATTCTGTCTCACACCATAACATCATATAGAGGACAAAAATTAAACAATCCACGATACGCCTATATAGGAAGCTGCTAATGAGCAAAGATATGCAGTAGAATGAAAGTTTTCAACACGGACTGTTTGTCAAGTAATTAACACACAGCAGCCTAAGATTACAGCAACTTAATTGAATTTCCGAGGTTAACGCAGATAAGATATACGTACTTGACGATAAAGAGCTTCTAGGGTTTCCTGGCTAGCGCTTTCAACTGGACCGACGAAAATGCAAGAAGGCCCCTCCATCAAAACTTTAGAAGAAGGCCTTCTGTGTTGGTCGCTTCGAATGTTGTTGCTGCTGTTCTTACAGGAAATCCGAGCCAGCTGCAACGGAGCCAAGGTACGGGTGTTTCTGGAAAGCTCGAAGACGGATGAGCCGATAACGTGAGAAGACGGCACGTTGGAGCTAGTTCCGGCGGCCATCAAGTAGCGAGAAATCTCTCAGTCAACGCCCCTTTCAGTTCCGGCGGCGTAAAGTGTGGCGTCGTGGTGGAATTTTGGGGTTTATTTGTGGCCAGGGATGGAGGAATGTCACAAACGCAAACGCAAACGCAAACGCCAACGCTCCTTTCAGATCTGATTTCCCGGCATTTCTCCCAACGTAGAGTAGATATTTCATTTTTCTTATGATATATATATATATATATAAATAAATTGTGGCAAAGATTAATCCCATATTTATGCACTTGCTAGTTTATTATAAATTAATTTCGATAAGTCCCTTTCTTTTTAATCTAATAATTATGTGTGTTTGTTTTATGCATTTTAGATATAGGAATTGGTATTAGCTTTACATACAAACATTGTTTGTTTGATTGAAATTAAAATATGAAAATCATCACTAGAAGAAACAAATATACTCTCATGGGATCTACACTCATGGTAAACTTAACGGACGAAGGACAATAATGTGCAAAACACTTAAATATATTGACATTTTTTGTACTCATTAAAGATGAATGAGGAAATCTATAAACTGGACCTAACCACATGAACGAAATTTGTAATTTACTCTGAACTAAAATTAATAATATTAATAAACTAAAAATCACATAATAATTAGAATTAGTCAAACATTAAAGTAAGTTCAATGCAAAATAAATATTATTTTAAATTAAAACAAGAAACTACAAATTAAATATAAACAATAAATGAGAACTAAGAATACATTCGATAAAGTATAAATTATAACAATTAAAAAAATTATAATAAACTAAAATCTGTAACTAATTATAAATTTTTTATACATCATAAATAAAAAACTGAATAGTTACATATAGTATTTTTCATGATATGATAATTTTTTTTAAAATTGTGCAATAGCAAATTTTCTTTTAAAGAAATTAAATATTATTATTCAATAAAAATACTATAATTTTTAGAAAATAAATTTAAACTAATTAAAACTAAGAAATTGTTAAATCATTTTATCATAACCAACATAACAAAATATTAAGGGTTAATATTGAAAAACCCAACCATCTTTCCTCATTTTATCGATTAAGTCCCTAAACTTTTGTTTTCGATTGTTTAAATCCCTAAACAAACTTTGTCTTATCTGAACCTATATAAATGACCGGTTCATCAGGTCACATACCGGTAACTCATCTTCCCTCTGTGCTTTTTATTTCTTCAGAGAAGGGTTTCTTTCTCCCTGCTTCATCGTTACACACACCAGATGTTTATGTCTTCTTCATCAACTTCATGTTTAGATCGAGCAATACAAGTGATGATACAATAATATGTTGGTGTGGACAGCCCGTGTTAGAATGAACGATTTCATGGACAAAAGAGAACCCAGGAAGAAGATTCTATGGATGCCCTAATTTTAAGGCACATTTCTTGAAATCGTTGGAAACTTACTGAAAAATAACAAATACCAAACCAAGATTAACATCAACAAACAAAACCTACATTATGAAATCGTTCGAACTTACTGAGCTTAATGTGTTCGAAACTCACAGAATGCAATTGATATTTGACGTGAATCGTTCTAACTTCGACGCTGGAGGGAATGAAAGGAGTTTTACAGCTTCAGTAAACTTTCGCAAATTAGGGTTAAAACAATGAAAATGAAATGGTTAAAGCAGAAGAAGAAATGAAAGGGGTTAAATCGATGACCTCTTCTCTCGGTTGCAGGTAACAAATATATAGGTTCAGATAAGACAAAGTTTGTTTAGGGATTTAAACAGTCGAAAAAAAATTTTAGGGACTTAATCGATAAAATGAGGAAAGATGGTTGGGTTTTTTCAATATTAACCCAAATATTAAATAGAACATGTTAGTGAAACATTTTTATGTATAGTAACTTTAAAAAGATTGTTCTAGTGCATAATAACATAGACAAATCATGAACAATACTTATTAGGTTTTCTTGTACATATTAACAAATCTATTTATAAATATTAATTTATTGTTACTTAAATGGTACATTTTAACAAACTCATTCATAAATAGTAATTTTGTTTTCTTAATGTATGAAAGGTAACATACATAACGTTTTTTTACTTACAAATATTTACGTGACAATCAGGGCCGGTCCAATCATTTTCAGGGCCCCGGGCAAAAACATAAAATGTGCCCTATAAATATATATGTATATTCAAAATAAACAAAATTCAAGTAAAAATGATAAATTAACATTAAAAACTTATAATTCTATAATGTTAAAAACTAAAAATTTTACTAGTCAATAATCTTGTTTGATCGTTGACCTAAGTATATAATAGATATTTTGAGAATGGGCCCTGGGCGGTTGCCCGTGTTAACCTTGCTCAGGGCCGACCCTGGTGACAATATTACATTGATATTCCATGTAAAATTTCATTTATGTTGTCAACTCATGTTTTATATAAAATGTTAACTATAAATCCATTTCATCAAAATTTATATGCCATAAAAGTAGCGATATCAACGGAGATGAGTTATAGCTGAACAGTGACGGATCTAGAAAGAACTTTTACAATGATCGGTTTTTCACAAAGTTATGAGCTTTCACTATCTTGGATAGTTTATTCAAAACTCGAATGAACATGAATAATCGAGTCTTCACGAACATAAATTAACGAATAAAAATTTAAAATCATTTGTTCGTTTAATAAACATACTCAATAAACACACTATAATTTTTTAATTACATTCTAGAACATATGTGAATTTAATATCTCGCATCGTGTTAGGGATTATTTTTAAAAATTAAAAAAAATCATCTACAAACTTAAAATAATCTTTAAGTTAAAACAATTTTGGAATTTAAATCTTTTAGAGTTTATATGTATGAAAATTTAAATTTGAAATTTAATTTATAAATATAAATATGATTAGCTATAGTTTCCTAAATTAATTTAAGTTAATTTATCAACTAAACATATTTAATAAACAAACTGTACTCTCTTTTAAATATTTTAGACAATGTAGATTTAATACCTCACGTTACTTGACATAGAGCGTGAGCAAATAATTCATTGTTTAAACTAATTAAGGATTATTTTAAACTTTAAGACAATCACCTTTAAACTTAAAATAACCTTCCAACTTTTAACAATTTTCAAATTTTAAAACTTTTAAAATTTATATATATGAAAATTTTAAATTATAAACACATTTATTATTAATGTCAAAATTTAATAAGTATACTCAAATAAATTAATAAAAAATAAGTATTTATTATTATATATATTATAAAATTTAAAAATTAAATTTTAAATCAATCCATTTAATATACATGTTTTTTGTAATTTTAGTACAAGTTAATAAAGTAGTTTGTTTCAAACAAATTAAAAAGATGGACTGGAAGTGATCATATGTTTACCCTTTATTGAATTGAGGTATATTAAATTTTAGTAATTTAAAATAAAAATATTTATAAAAAATCTTATATTACACAAATGCGTTTGCCGGGAGTCGAACCCGGGTCTATTGCTTGGAAGGCAATTATCCTGACCGTTGGACTACAAACGCAGTTTACACTACTCGCTTCTATTCAATGTAACGATGACTATTTCAACATGATTATGGTTAGTTTTTTTTTTTTTTTTTTTTTTTTTTTTAAATGTCTTTTTAAAATCAAAATAATTGGGGACTTTTGCAAACATGCGATATGTTATAGATAAGTACATTAAATAATTTGAGGTGGATTTTAAATTTCCAAATGTTTTAATCAATATACTTTAGCAAATATAAACTGCTGCATGGTGTGTAAACCATATTTATAAGCATAAAAACCTGTAGAGCATATGACTTTAATTCATGTAAGACACATAAAGATATGATAATAAATATGTGTGTTAGTGTTAAAATGCTAAAATCAAACGAAAATTATGTTATATATATATATATATATATATATATATATATATATATATATATATATATATATATATATATATATATATATATATATATATATATATATATATATATATATAGGTAGGTTCAATTGAGAACTTTTATGCATCGAGGTACAAAAGAACCCATATCAACCATTAGATCAAAAAATTGTATGGATTATATTAATGGCAAAAGGGTAAATAGTTGGACAATTTTATGCAACTTGTGCATTATAGGAACAAACAAGGAATGACATTTTGGGGAATGTGCATACCTCATTAAATTTAATATTTCAACAAATAATCAAATAATAAATGCCAAATAAATTCAATTGATACATTTTCAAATTTAACAAAAATTACACAAATTCAAAAAAAGATGATGGATATCGATGCATTTCATCGTTAATCTTGTCTATGCATCATGTTAAAAAAAGACGCATTTAACAAAAAAAATATAAAAATTCATTTGTGCATCGTGTTCAACTTGTTCATCATTCTTTTATGCATCGTGTTTGTCGTTCATATTCTTCATTGAGCTATGCATCATGTTCAACTTGTTCATCATTCATCTATGCATCGTCATTGTTCATCGTCCATTTATGCATCATCATTTTTCGTTGTTCATCGTTTATCATCCATCTATGCATTGTCATTGTTCATCATCCATCTATGCATTATCATTATTCATCGTTCATCATCCATCTATGCATCATGTTCTTCATAATTATCATCTGTTACCTCTCTTGTTCATGTTCATCATCATCGTTGTTCATCGTTATTCTTCGTCTTCAAATCATCATCACTAAGAAAATCATGAAGAACACGATTAGAGAGAAAGAGAAAGAGAGAGAGAGAGAGAGAGAGAGAGAGAGAGAGAGAGAGAGAGAGAGAGAGAGAGAAATGAGGAGGAAAATAAGGAATGTAGTTAATATGAGATTTTAATTCAAAATGTAACTCCTAATTATCATTTAATGATTTTTAGAAATAAATTAATTATCATGTTTTTAGTTTTCCCTAAATGTCCTTTGTGCACCCTTGGTGGATTATCCGATGCACAAAAGTGCCTCGAGGTGCCCCGATGCATAAAAGTTCTCAATTGAACCTTAATATATATATATATATATATATATATATATATATATATATATATATATATATATATATATATATATATATATATATATATATATATATATATATATATATATATATATAAAATATGGTTCGTGTGACTACCTAAAAAATGCAGAGTACCGTGAGTACCTGTGAACACACGGGTTTCAGATGTGAACTTGCTCCGAAAAAAAGTTTTTTTTTTCATATTCATTTAGATACAAATAATATAAGGTCATTCGTTAAAAAATATATACATTCACACTTTCTAGCATCTTAAAAGTCATGTGAACGTGAAAAAATTCATGTGAACATGCTTAGTTGTGAACACACGTTCACAACAGCAGAGTTCATGTGAACACACACTTTTCACATAGTTCTAGTGTGTGTTTATGTGTGATTTTTTGCAAGTAGTCTTGTATTATTAATTTAAATATGATTGTGAAAAAAAATTTCAAAAAAAATGATTTTAAGCGAGGTACCTCCGGTACTCCGCAAAACTAGTGGTACTCATTTGAACCCAAATCTATATATGTATGTATGTATATATATATATATATATATATATATATATATATATATATATATATATATATATATATATATATATATATATATATATATATATATATAATACAGGCATAGCAATCTATGAAAAGTATTTTGAGATAGTACGTAGAAATTTCCTTAATACCCCTTGGGTGTTAACGTTGTCCCCAGTCACTCCGCCTCCCACAAACGGCATATGTTATGTTCCTGATCCACCAGGATATGATATGATCAATCATCATGCCCTAATGTATGTACCAGAATCTTTCGTAAAATCATTATGCATTTGCAATACCAATTCTTAATATTTCCATAAAACCCACAAATTTAAGGATGATGTGATGGTTAAACCCGGATTTTTATCGATGAGCTGAGATAGGGGTTTCATCCCTGAAGATCCGATCGATTGGCCATGACAAGGGAGTCACCGATGCTAGAGATCAAGGTGCAGCCTCGACATGGCAACACATCTTCACCTCGGCCTCCGTCACCTGAATTCAAACCATATAAAGATTGGGTTCCTTGGTTGGTGCCCACAATTGTTATCATCAATGTCCTTCTTTTCTTAGCTTCCATGTTCATCAACGATTGTCCAGCCCATTCCCACAAATGCATTGCACCCGCATTCTTTAAGCGTTTCGCTTTCGAAAGTATCAAGATAAACCCTCTTCTTGGTCCCTCTTCCACCACGTATGTTTTCATTCTTCCTTCATCCATGCATCATTTTATTTAGACTAGCTAGATGCATATATGTACGCTAATTAAAAACAACCAACTACGTACGTTAACTTCTATCATTCAATTATTTCTTAAATGATCAGGGTTTTATGTTGCATTTGATCGATGCAACTCATTTCTTGTATCACTGATCAATATTGTATGTATGTATGTGATTTCTTGTTCTGCAAAGGGTAAGATTATGACCGAACGAACATTTTGTAGGTTGTTAGAGATGGGAGCTTTAGAATATAAGAAAGTGGTGGAAGAAAGACAAGGATGGCGCATCGTGACTTGTATGTGGTTACATGCCGGTGTCTTCCACATCTTTGCAAACATGATGGCTCTGGTCTTTGTAGGGTCTCGCCTCGAGCAAGAGTTTGGATTTTGTAAGTACATATGATTAAAGTTTCTATCAGACAGATCATCGACACTTCGATTACAGTTAATTGACATATATACATGCACTGTTTTTTTTTTTTGTAGTGAGGATTGGGCTTCTTTACGTATTATCTGGAATTGGTGGTAGTCTTCTGTCGCCTTTGTTTGTTCGCACAACCATCTCAGTTGGTGCCTCTGGAGCTCTATTCGGTCTACTTGGAGGGATGCTCTCCGAACTTCTTACAAATTGGACTATTTATGCCAATAAGGTAAAACCAGCCCCATAGTTATTTGTACTATATATATATATGCTGATAAAATAAAATTATATTCTGAGTCTCACAACCATTTCTTCATGTTTACAAATCGATGGTTAGTTTGCAGCGTTATCGACTCTCATACTTATCATCCTCATAAACATGGCTGTCGGAATTCTTCCACACATTGACAACTACGCGCATATAGGAGGCTTCTTCACCGGATTTTTTCTAGGATTTGTCATTTTGGTCCGTCCACAGTTCAAATGGACTAACCAGAAACACGTTCCTCCTGGTTATATCGCACCCACCACAAAATCCAAATACAAAAGTTATCAATACATACTTTTGATTCTCTCCCTAATTGCCCTGCTTGTCGGGCAAGTCCAGTTTTCATCCGATAAATCTAACCCCTTTATATTTGGACACTTTCTTGCATATATTACCATAACAGGATCGTGTGTGCATTTGCAGATTTACGAGCGGTTTGATATTGCTTCTTCGTGGGGTTGATGGAAACGATTATTGTTCTTGGTGTCATTATTTGACTTGTATCCCAACACCATTATGGAACTGTGAGTTGCGTTGCAGGGTACGTAAGAGTTTGATTGAATTCAAATATGTGTATAATTAAGTTGATAAAATGAAATGTTTATGGATCCAGTTGGTGCAACTAGAGAAACAATTGAATATGACGTGCCTCCACAATGGAAAATTCGAGTCTTATACAATGGAAGACGCTAATGACACTATCGAGATGCAGAAGTTGTGCTTAGACCTTTGTAGTTGATTAACATTCTCGATCGGCTACCTCTACCTCTACCTGCACTCTCAACTCAAATATGTATCAATGTATGGTAGCTAGAAACAAGCAATTTGTTTTAGACTTTGTTTTGTAGCAAACATACCGATCGAAGGTATATATATATGATGTAGAAAAATGTTTTATTTTACTTCCATATAAACATCCATACATCGTTATAATCTTACTTTTCTTTTTGCATGTATGTATATCACATCACATCCATCTACACCACACTGCTACTGCTAAAAACGAATCTTTTTTAGGATCACTAACTCACACAACTCATATGGATAAATTTTTTTACTAAAGTTTCTTTTCATATTATTTAATTTTGAATATAAGGAGGGGTTTGGTACGAAGAGAAAAAAAATAAATGAATGACGTTTTGTGTCTTTTTTTTTCTTTCAATTCTCTTGTAGATACTAATTATTTGATATTCTATGAAAAACATGGGAAAAGTATATGAAACCAAAGGCTTAGTAGGAGGCATTTCTAAAACCCAAGGCCCAAAAGGCCTAAAGTTTCTGAGTCCTGACAAAACCATCAAATTGTGAAGTACGTTTTGCTCATAATTATTTACATCTACTTAAAATATATTTACTTTTATTTCGATATTTTTTATTAATATTTGAAGGAGTTTATTTTCTAACAGACGAGTTCAAATAAGAAACATAATGAAATGAATGAGGAGAATGGCAAACAATAACTCAGATTCTATTAAAGAAACGAATAAAATTATATGATAGGTATACAAATAAATGAATGATAGTCATAGTATACAACCAAGCAACAATCACTAGAATTTCCTTTATACATGTTTGGCCACTAAAGATTGAAGGGTCTCAAGATCTTGATGGAATGTAACAGCATTTACACAATTATATGATAAATAAATACAGGCTTAATGACTAATTAATATTAGTAAATCTATGTTGGTACTCACTATATTAGCTAAACTTGTCAAATTTTACTCAAAAACTATAAATGGTTCAATTCCGAAAATACAAACCGAGTTCAGAGGACAGGCCAAGGCGTGGGTTTGTGGCTATACAAGACATGGCAATGTGGGTTTATGGCTATAGTATGTGCCTTAAGGGCCGGCCTGGCTAGGATGGTGCAGATAAGATGAGCATAGGAGGGAATATTCGATGTATTATTTGCTTGTTCGCGCGTGAATTAAAAAGAAAAAACTTAAGATGAGCAGCTATATTATATATGCGTTGGATTTTATAATCCTAGCTAAGGTTTAACTTTATATATAGTTTCATGGGTCCAAAAAACTTCTAACAATATGCATGCCATGGGGTCAACTTACTTGAAAACCGATGCTCACTCTGGGAGAGATGTTGGTGAATGAGTAATCCGGACTATGATAACACGTCCTTGAGCTTTAAAATCGAATACTATATTTTAGTTACTAGTTTATTATCCCGTGTATTACTACACGGATTATAATAATTCATTGTTTTCTTAAAACATGTATATAAACTTAAAGTTTTATTATAAATATAAAAATATCTTAAAATACTAATGATAAACTAATGTAAATAAGTTATTAATATACTATGAAATAATAAAGTAAATAATTCTCTATCAAAAAATTAATAAAAAAAATTAAAGGCTTTATTAAAATATAGTTTTGAGTAAAATATAAAAAGTTTTATCTATTGAAATGTAGTTGGTTGGTTGATATTTAAATTTAAAAAAAATTGAAGTGAAATAAATTTGAATTGGTCAATTAATTACAATATTTAAGAAAATAATTAAGGAAGTTTAGGAGGGAAAATGAAAAAAGTTCAGGCTTCATATGATGACATGTGGCAAGAAGTGTTCTTCTTTATAATATATAAAGATTAGAGTAATTTACACGAATGGTCCCTGTGGTTTGGGGGTTTTTGCGGTTTTGGTCCCTAAAAGTTTAAAATTACACAGATGGTCCAAAAAATGCAAACCTTTCACACAAATGGTCCCTCTGACTAACATCCATTAACTTCTCTGTTAAAGAGGAGGGTATTTTCGTCTTTTTACTTCTCAGGGACCATTTGCGTAATTTTTTAATAGTTTATTTTTTTTGTTTTTATTTTATATTCATTTTTTAAACAACAAAACCCACCGCCGGCCATCACTAAAACCCACCGCCGGCCACCACGAAAACACACACAAAAGAAAGAAAGAAACCAACCGGCCACCACGAAAACCCTCCAACCACCACGAAAACTCACCGCCACATTTCCGGCCACCACGAAAACACATACAAAAGACAGAAAGAAACCAGTCGGCCAACACGAAAACCCACCGCCACATTTCCGGCCACCACGAAACCGTGTTTTACTCGATGTTTGATTGTCACCTGATTGATCCGATACTCCATATATAAATATGCAGGTTGGAAAGTTGATTCGGAAGCTGAATTTTGAGTAGAACTGAAATGATGTTGGACCTTAATCTGAGTGTTGATCAAAGCCATTTGTGTGTGTTTTTGTAATCTTGAAAAAGATATCCTCAAAAATATTAGAGATTGTTTTTAAAAAAATTAATAAGTACAACTTAAAATCCAAAACCCAGAATTTTAAGCAGAAAAAATATTCAGATTTGAAAATCTTTTGATAAGAAGAAATCTGGGGGAATTTTTTTTTTTCAAAGAAGGAAGATCAAGAACAGAAAAAGGAAGCTTTCATTTTACTTTTTCGCTCTGAATCTACACCTAGGAAACTCATAGACATGCTACATTATTTACATGAAAAAGGAAGCTTAAAATCAAGCTTCATATCGAAAAAGCAAAATGAAATTGAAATCGAGAAAAGGAATAGCAATCGAGAAAAGGAAGAACAGAAGGAGTAGCATATCGGAAAAGGAAGAACAGAAGGAACAGCATGAACACCTAGGAAACTCACCGCCGGAGAAGGAAACAAAGTCGTCGCCGATTGCCGCCGCAGAAGGAAGAAAGCAGGCGTGAATGAAGAAGGAAACAAAGTTTGCGAGAACGAGAGGGAGATGGAGCGAGGGTGAGAGTGAGATGGAGAAGGAGACCGGTGAAGGATCGGTTGGTGGTTGCCGGCGATGGGACAGCGGCGGCGGTCGCCGGCAAGAAAGAAAGCAGAGAGAGAAAGGAGAAAGAAGAGTCGGATCTGAGAATATTTTGTTTTTAAATATAAATAAATAAAATTAAATAAATAAATTATAAAAGATTTTTATATTTTAAAAGTTTATTAAAAAATTACGCAAATGGTCCCTGAGAAGCAAAAAGACGAAAATACCATCCTCTTTAACGGAGAAGTTAACGGATGTTAGTCAGAGGGACCATTTGTGTGTAAGGTTTGCATTTTTTGGACCATCCGTGTAATTTTAAACTTTTAGGGACCAAAACCGCAAAAACCCCCCAACCACAGGGACTATTTGTGTAATTTACTCTAAAGATTATAAGGGATAATTGCGCCAAAAACCCCTAACTTGTCAGCTTTTTGTGATTATAACCTCAAACCATTTTTCGTTGCATAGAAAACCCCGAACTAACTAAAAATCAGTAAATCAAGGTTTTATCAATGGGTAACCGCTTGAAACCGGTTATTAATCATACGTAGACCGGTAAATAACCTACGTGGAATAAATTTTAATGGTTGAAACCGGTTGTCAATTATTACACATCATTTAAACCCCATTGATGATGTAATCCTGTTTAAAAATTACAATTAAAAGTTACCAACGGGGGTTTAAATGTTCTGTAATACTTGACAACCGGTTTCAACAATTAAAATTTATTCCACGTAGGTTATTTACCGGTCCATGTAGGATTAATAACCGGTTTCAACCGGTTACCCATTTATAAAACATTGATTTACTGATTTTTAGTTAGTTTGAGGTTTTCTATGCAGCAAAAAATGGTTTGAGATTTTAATCACAAAAAACTGACAAGTTAGAGGTTTTTGACGCAATTATCCCTTATTATAAAGATCATACTTATATATAGTTTTTAAAAATATTTCTTTTCGTATATACGGTAATAATTAGTAAATGTAGCTACAAAATTTCCTTTTTCTTTTCATAAGAATATCATCTTTCCTTATTATTTTAAGACAAAATTTTAATTTTTGTGAGGCTAAAGGGATCTTGTTATTTAAAATAAAATCATATCGATGATGATAACATACGTTCATATAGGGGTGTTATTCGGGCGGGTTAATTGGGTATCGGGTTATACGGTTCAGGTTATTCGGGTTTAAGTGTGTGGGTTAGCTAACCGAACCCGAACCAAATAAGAGAACGGATTAATCGGTTTCGGGTTAAATGAGTATCGGGTTATTCGGTTTGGGTTAAATGAGTTATTCGGTTTTGGTATAAAAAATGAAATCATCAACAAAGTAGTTTAAACGGGTTAAATGAGTTGGGTAATTTGGGTAAAACGGGTTAAATGGTTTGATTATCAAAATTGGGTATTTACATATTTACATTCTATATATAAACAATATTACTAGTTATAATTATAAACAAATAAAAAAGATGAGAAATATATATTAAACGGGGTATTCGGGTACCCGAATAAGCATGAATCCTACCCGTAAACGAATCGAATTACTTATTCGGGTACCATTTAACCCGAATAAGGAACCCGAAAAGGCGAAAACCGAATAACCCGATTAAGGTTCGGTTCGGGTGGGTTTATTCGGGTTCGGTTATTTTGCACAGCCTACGTACATATGGTACAATTTGAATGTTTCTTATTTCTTAATTCAAAATGAATTAAATGCATATTGACTTGATAAAATAAGTCATTAATATCAGTGTAAAATTGCGACTTGCAGACGAGATCGATACATGCATAAGATGGGGACTTTATCAAGAACAATATTTTATTTAGAAAAACAAACATATATTGAATTGACGTATTGAAGCTTAGCTACCTGAATTATAAATTTATAATTAAAATATATATATGAATATTGTGTGCTGAGTTGTTTGATGGTATGAAAGTAGAAGATTAAGCAAGCAAGCATCAATGATCGATCCTCAGCTCCTCAATGCCCACAACCACCGCTAGCCGTCACAATTGCCATGTTTTCTGGCTATTCATGTGCCCTCATCATCACCATGCATTAATTTCGTTGACAATTTGATAATAACTTGGAAAATATTCAAACTCATCAACAAACAATTATTATTGCACCTCCAATATAATTTCATAATACCAAAAACAAAAAGTTAAGATAATATTCATTCTAATTATGCTGGAAAATATATATATGGAATTGTTCTATGTATAAGAACATAAATATATACCAATAATCTTGTGTTCTCAACTATGAAAAGATAATTATCTATTTCAATATTCATTCTAAAATATGACGTCGCTCATTTTCTTTAACCTGGTTAATTAACTGTTATAAAGAGACATCAAAGGGCGTATGAATAAATGTGTCAAATTAAAATCATAATAAATTAGGTTTATTATATAATTTAATTTTATGATTTATTTTTTAACTGTAAGTAGTTTATAGTTTAATAAGCTTTTGAAAAAATTATCTAATAACAGATTATGAATAAGAGCTGAAACTTTTGAAAAAACTCATCACATTAAAATCCTATAATTTTTTATAAATAAGACAAAATTAATGCAAAAATGATGATGAATCTTTATTATATATAATAAAGAAGAACAGTTTTTGTCATATGTCATCATATGAAACCTTATCTTTTTTTTATTTTCCTCCTAAAATTCTTTAATTACTTTCTTAAATATTGTAATGAATTGACCAATATAAATTTATTTCACTTCAATTTTTTCTAAAATTTAAATATCAACCAACCAACTACATTTTAATAAATAAAGCTATTTATATTTAAATTAAATCTATATTTTAATGAAACCTTCTTAATTTATTACATTTTGTTGATAAATCGTTTATTTAAATCATAACCATATTTTAATAAATAATAATTAACCAATAATACTAATACTAATAAAATCTTTTATATGTATTAATTTAAATATCAATAATTCTAAGTTTTTTGGACAGAAAATTATATTCTTTGTTATTTCATAGTATTTTGATAACTCATTTATAGTAGTTTATCATTAGTATTTTATGATACTTTTATATTTGTAATAATATTTTAAGTTTATATACATAATTTAAAAAAACAATGAATTATTATAATCCGTGTAATACACGGGATAATAAACTAGTAAATATAAAGTTGATGCATGTACAAAACCAGTATAGTGTAAAAAGATGATGAGTTAATATTAACCTAATAAATATAATTATTTTGTATATTAAAAGGGTTAGAAAAAGCCATTTTTCTTTTTTTATTTTGGGCGAATTTTCTGGAGTTTCGTTACTATTGTTTAAGTTACTAGACATTTTTGTTTTATTCAAAACTATATATTTTTTGTTACCTGTTAAGCTGGTAAACAATCATCGAAGGATTTAATATTGAGAAAAAACCAATATTTTTTTATCATTTTAACGATTAAGTCACTGACCCTTTTTTTTACTATGTAAGTCCTTGCATCGTTTAATGGTTGGTAGCCTACTAAATAAGTCAAATATATAGTTCTGAATAATACAAATAATATCGAGAGACTTAACCAATAAAAAAAAAGTCATGAACTTAATTATATGATTAAAAAATTGGTTTTTCTTAATATTAATCCGTATATTAAATGATAATCTCGTATGCTTATCAAACAAGGACTGATATCATGCATTACGATTCATTTATAAGTCAAAGAATTAAAATATTAATTTTTTGCTTTTATAAGGGATTGAGGAAATGAGTTTGGTACGGATTGAACGGGTGCCGATTATTAAGGGGGTACGGAGGGTGCATGACTTTATAACGTGTTCTTTCTTTGAGGTCAACCTTCCACAGCATGCCAACTTGCACCGCCAATAACATTTTAGTATTGGATGAAGGGATGGCACCCGCAGGCGGCGGGCACGGATACATATCACCCGTCACCCGTGCCCGCGGGTATTTCAATACCCGCCACCCGCCAACGGGTAGATTTTCTCGTCCATGCCCGCCACCCGCGGATACCCGTGGGCACAGGTAAACCCACGGGTTTCACCTTTTTTAACAATTATAAACATTTTTTTTACCCAACGAAACATATTTTAGTACTAAAACACATCCAATTCCAACTAAACATAAGGATATTGCAAACACGTTCAAATAATAATAATATCAAACATACAAACATAAATACATAATAATAATTAATGTTTCCAAATAATAATTATATATATAATGACTATATTACGCGGGTTTAACGGGTAAATCGGCGGGTATACCCGCGGGTGAACGTGACGGGTTTCACGGGTACGGGTGGCGGGTATACCCGCGGGTGAAATAGTAAACCCGTGCCCGCCCGTCATCCGCCAGCGGGTATGATTTTGTACCCATACCCATGTCCACGGGTGTGTTTTCACGGGTTTATCCACCCATAACGGGCGGGAATCCACGGGTTTCGGTTTTTTTCTCGCCCATTGCCATCCCTAAATTATGATGATAAAAACACATCCCTTTTTCTAAGTATACACCATCTCTAATTACTTTAATCATTAATTAATCATTGCATGATTTGATTTATTTAAATTATTTGTAATATATAAATACAATAATGATGATAATAATGATGGGTCATACCCACTAAAAAACAAAAATAATTATATAGAATATACAAAGAGAGGAGTGTGTTGTTTATAAATTTGATGGATCCCACAACATTAAAGAGTATTTAAGCTAATTAAGTAAGGTAAGGGGTGTGTAATTAGAAAAAAAGTGGGAGGGGATGTGCGTTTAACACAACTCTTTAGTATTGTATCTTAATAAATATTTTAAATATATACAAAATTTTACAGTCAACTTTGTAAAATTTTTAAAAATTAAACTAAATACAAAAAGAGACTCCCATCAAGAAAGAAAGTTGTAGATAACATCGTGGGCAGACCCAAGTGAAAGTCGGGGTGGTACATAGTACCAGTTCTTTCGCCAATAACTTTATTTCATAGTGTAATTTTTTACGATATTTTGTTTGTGCAACCAATAGTTTTTTCAATGTGCAACCGTGTTTTTCAAATATTAAAACAATTAATTAAAAAATGTTATAACTTTGAAGCAAATAAATAAATCTGTAGTATAATTATTTATAATTCAATGTAACAAACCAAAAAATAATGAATTAGTAATATAAAACCCAAAATTAAAATACTCAATATGCCATTATTATTTATAATTTTGGTTCATTGCAGAAACCCAATACCATTCAGGGGCGGATCCAGGATATTTTGTTATCGGTGTCACTTTTTTAGAGTTAATTTAATTTATATTGTAAAAATATTTTCTAATATGGATCGGGTCAGCGAAACGGGTTGTCAACACAAAATTAACAAATACCAAGCTTTTTATAATTAAAATAGTACATCGTACAATACTATTTTTTAACCGTCGCAGTTGCGACCGACAAAACACATATTAGCTTCAACAATTGATAAACCAAATGATACGAAAGATGTTCCTAGTTTCCACCATTAATTTAGCAAGCTCGGGACTCCATTCAAATTAGAATATATTGGATCTTCTTTCACATTCTCAATATAGTATTCAAGTTGATGCACAAGATTAACATTCTCATCATAATTAAAATCATTCGGATACATCTCCGTCAACCTTAATAACTTTGATGCATCAAAGTCCCAAAAAGACAAAGTACCTCCATAACCTATGATAAGCGATGATATTAACTAGGGTTTTTTCAACCAATTGGACCGGTATATTCAACAAGGTTTGCACTAGTTTTTTTTTTTTTTTACGTTTTTTTAATCTTTTGGGCTGGTTCTTGAATATTGTTTCTTATCATTTTTATTTCTATTGGGTTTCTGTTTTTTCTTTTGAGTTTTTAGGATTAAACTCAGTGATATTTTAATAAGTTTGGGTAACGAAATCAACAAATATACATTAGATATTTAGATAATACTTTCATAAATTTTTCGTAGGTGTCACTCAAAAAAAATCCTAGGTGTCACTCGAATTTTTGATACATACGTAACTCAGTATTTTAAAATTTTATCGGTGTCGAGTGACACCCCTAAATCTATACTACATCCGCCCCTGATACCATTATTCTTATTTAATCCTAAAAGTTATAGAATTTCAATTAATATTATCGGTTGTTAAGCCGATCCAACAAATCTAATTAATAAAATTATAAAATAAAAAACATTGTTTAAATTTGTGTCACCGACGACTGAAAATCTTGGGTCCACGACAGGATAATATTCACCAAAAGCTAATAAAAAATTATAATATTATTAAGCTTGGAAAGGAAAAGGTAAAAATTATTAATAAAAAAAACAGAGCACTAAATTATGGAATTTGTGCTTGAAAGCGGGTCGAACCCCTTTGTGTTTGCCATAACATCGATCCGGTCTAACAGGAGCTTTTCGTATGCTGGGCTTACTGTTTAAAAGTTACCATCAGATTTTTTTTTTTTTTGTACGGCAAACTATCCTACTCCTACTCCTAAACTACTCCTTTACCTCCAGACTTACTTACTACACCTAAATTTCAACTTGCCTCCGACGTTGGTTTATTAACTGGATGCATACATATAATGATCCCTTATTCTAAAACAAAGCACAAAAGCTCACATTAATTTTAGACATCGCTATCAAAACAAATTTACAGCCTCCCTCCCTTCACCCCTTAATTTTACCCATTTTTTGCCTTTGAAATATAACCATCTTTTTTGTTTTTGTTTTTGTTTTTGTTTTTGTCTTTTTTTGAACGGCAAACTATCCTACTACTACTCCTAAACTACTCATTTTACCTCCAGACTTACTTATTTCACCTAAATTTCAACTTGCATCCGACGGGGATCTGGTTGCTTCACTTGCTAACTTAACTAATAATAAAATCCTACTATATGTTTGACTTCTATTGATTATGTCATACTACACAATTTATTGATTTTTCATGACAATTACGTTTTCTTCTTTTAATTATATACACACACTTACACTTTTAATCACGTTAATTAATATGCATTTATTTTAAAACCCATTTCGTCATATTTTATGCTTTTCTTATAAAGTGTTATATTGATGATGGAATTCGAAGGTTTCAGGTCGGTGTTGTACTGTTGTTTGCTTATAAATATATAACTATGGAAAATTAATAAAGTATTAGGAAAAAATACCTAAGGTTGCGTTTAGTTAACGAAAACTAGTCATTTTTCAATTTCAATTTTCAAGTTATAGTGAAAATTAATAAAGTATTAGGAAAGAATACAAGGGTTTCTATAAAAAGTGAAAACTTGTTTAGATAATGAAGTTTTAGTTTTAAGAAAAATAAAATTGATGATTATAAAATATGATAATAGGATAGGTGATAGAAAAGTAAAAGAGAGAAATCGAGTATTATAAAGAAATATAGAGTATGTAATAGAATAGTAATAGAGAGAGTATGAAAAGTTGTATATTAAAAACGGAAACGAAAATTTATGAAATTATTGTTAAGTAAACAAGTTATATTTTTTTTGAAAATTGATATGAAAATTTTAGAAATTTTCGATAAGTAAACACTCCAAAGTTAGAGTTTTAGTTCTTATTGTTCCATTTGAACATTAGATTTTATTTTCACTTAGATTTTGGTTTTAAGTTTTTGGTATGTTCGATTTGAATTTTATAATCTACCCTTGGTCTTATAAAATTTTCACATTACTTTAATCATCACATTTTAGATTTTGTCTTATAATTTTTGGCAATTTTCTAAGTTTAAATGCAATATTGATTGTCACGTCAATAATTTTAACGCATGATCGAAATTTTGCATGGTAAGCGTTACGGTTGGATTCATAATGTTTATAGTTAGATCTAGATTTAAGTGGTGATGCCAATGATGACAGTGGTGGTGCATTTCACCGACATTGCTAATTGGCAGAAGTCATAAACAAAGGATCCTTCTAACCATTTAGGTGTCGTTTGGTTCGTTTTAATCCTATGAAATTGAAGGGGAAAAGAATCAAAATCTAATCAATTCATGTGTTTGATTCAACTATTATTAATATAATATAACCTATATGTGTATCTATTAATATGGGTGTCCAAAACCGGATATCCAAATTTCGGATAGTGATTTTTGCTATCCAGATCCAAATCTGAAATTTCGGATTATCCGAATATCAGAAAATTCATATTTTTATATATTTTTTTAAAAATTAAATCAAATATTTAAATTTCTAAATACAAATTCATATATCCAAATACATATTAAAAATAAATATATCACAAACTAAATATATCCAGAATTATTTTACTCAAAACGACTAAAAAAACTAGAATATTTAAAACATTAGTTAATAAATCTATAATATCAAGATAAAACTTATATATATATATATATATATATATATATATATATATATATATATATATATATATATATATATATATATATATATATATATATATATATATATATATATATATATATATATATATATATATATATAGGGAGGTTCAATTGAGAACTTTTATGCACCGGGGTACAAAAGAACCCATATCATCCATTAGATCAAAAAATTGTATGGATTAGATTGATGGCAAAATGGTAAATAGTTGGACAATTTGATGCATCTTGTGCATTATAGAATAAAACAAAGAAGGGCATTTTGGGGAATGTGCACACCTCATTAAATTTAATATTTCAACAAATAAACAAACAATAAATGCTAAATAAATTCAATTGATACATTTCCAAATTTAACAAAAATTACACAAATTCAAAAAAAGATGATGGAGATCGATGCATTTCATCGTAATCGTGTTTATTTATGCATCGTGTTCAAAAAAGATGCATTTAACAAAAAAAATACACAAATTCATTATGCATCGTGTTGAACTTGTTCATCATTCATCTATGCATCGTGTTCGTTGTTCATATTTTTTCATTCATGTATGCATCGTGTTCAACTTGTTCATCATTCATATATGCATCGTCATTGTTAATCATCCATTTATGTATCATCATTTTTCGTTGTTCATCGTTCATCATCCATCTATGCATCATCATTGTTCATCATCCATCTATGAATCATCATTATCAATCGTTCATCATCCATCTATGCATCGTGTTCTTCATAAACATCATCGGTTGCATCTCTTGTTCATGTTCATCATCATCGTTGTTCATCGTTAATCTTCGTCTTCAAATCATCATCACCATCAAAATCATGAAGAACACGATTAAAGAGAAAAGGAGAGGGGGAGAGAGAGAGAGAGAGAGAGAGAGAGAGAGAGAGAGAGAGAGAAATGGGGAGGAAAATGAGGAATTTAGTTACTATGAGATTTTAATTCAAAATGTAACTCCTAATTATTTTTTAATGGTTTTTAAAAATAAATTAATTACCATATCTTTAGTTTTCCCTAAATGCCATTTGTGCACCCTTGTTAAATTATCTTATGCACAAAAGTGCCTCGAGGTGCCCCGATGCACAAAAGTTCTCAATTGAACCTCAATCTATATATATATATATATATATATATATATATATATATATATATATATATATATATATGGAGGTTCATTTGAGAAATTTTGTGCATCGAGGTACAAAAGTACCTATATTATCCATCAAATCAAAAAATTACATGGATTAGATTAAATGGCAAAAAGGTAAATAATTGGACAATTTTATGCATCTTGTGCATTATAGAAAAACATGAAAGGGCATTTTGGGTATTGTGCATACCTCATTAAACTTAATATTTTAACAAATAATTAATAATAAATGTTAAAATAAATTCAATTGATCACTTCCAAATTTAACTAAAGTCACACAAATTCAAAAAGAATGATGACAATATTGATGCATTTCATATTAATCGTTCAATTCGTGATGCATATCGATTTTATCTATACAAAATCTATACAATTCGTGATGCATCACTGTTAATCATCATCTTCATATTCATCGTTTATCATCATCGTTCATCATCTTCGTATTCATCGTTTATCATCATCGCTCATCATCTTCGTATTCATCGTTCATCATCTTCGTATTCATCGTTCATCTATGCATAGCGTTCATCATGGTGCATCGTTGTTAATCATCAACATCATTGTTCCAATGGATGCATCAACGTGTTCATCATCATCATCTCCGTTCTTCGTGTTCTTCGTGTTCATCGTGTTTCATCGTATTGTTCATCATCGGTTGCATCTCTTGTTCATCATGTTCATCATCATCGCGGTGGCGGCGGCGGCGGTAGTTGACGGGGTTCCTCGATGCATACAGTGGATATATATATATATATATATATATATATATATATATATATATATATATATATATATATATATATATATATATATATATATATATATATATATATATATATATATATATACGGTGAAGAGGTGGTTACAACAAAGGTGATGGTGGTGGTGGTGGTGGTGTGGTGGATATGGTGGGGAGAGAGAAAGAGAGAGAGAGAGAGAGAGATAAAGAAAGAGAGAGATATGAGGAGGTGATTACTTTTTTTTGAATATTTATTCCTTATTTATTTCTAATTTACCTATTATAATTAATTCCATATATTTAATTTTATATATTCAATATTCCAAGAATACCCTTAGTGCACCCTTGTTTGATTCTTTGGTGCACAAAAGTTCCTAGAGGTGCCTCGGTGCATAAAAGTTTTCAACTGAACATCAATCTATATATATATATATATATATATATATATATATATATATATATATATATATATATATATATATATATATATATATATATATATATATATATATATATATATATATGAGATCATTGCAGAACCTAAATTTAGTGTAGAACTGTAGAACCAATATCGTCCATAGATTAGAATAATCCAATGGTCTTGATTAAAAGAGTTAAGTTTGGAATTAGTGAAAAAAAGATTGGTAATAGTGATATTTTAATTCTTGGAGGGGTAAAAAAGGAAAAGATTGGAAATAGCAAAAAGATTGACATTAGCAAAATAAATATCCTTTTTCTTTAAATTAAAATAACATTAATATTATTAATTTTTAAATCAAAAAATTTATACCATAAAAACGAGAATTTTATACTCTTTAAAACGAGACCGGTCATGATATATTTTTTTCGAAAAAATTTTACGTGTTTATTTTTCGTAAAAAAAAAATTACCCAGATCACGATGCAATATATCATGGTGAGATAATGAGATCATTCGATATCGAATGAACACTTTGATATCATATATTTAACGTCAATGCAACACTGCATATACGCTCATTATTAACAGAGCTAAAATAATAGTCACAATTAGTAGACAAAGTTGGTGGATATAACGAGAACGGTTATGATATATATTTTTTATTTTTCGTAAAAAAAATTTTACCCAGACCACGATGCAATATATCATGGTGAGATCATGAGATCATTCGATATTGAATGAACACTTTGATATCGTATATTTAACGTCAATGCAACATTGCATATACGTTCATTACTAACAGAGCCAAAATAATAGTCACAATTAGTAGTCAAAGTTGGTGGATTTAACGAGAACGATTATGATATATATTTTTTTATTTTTCGTAAAAAAAATTTTACCCAGACCACGATGCAATATATCATGGTGAGATCATGAGATCATTCGATATCGAATGAACACTTTGATATCGTATATTTAACGTCAATGCAACATTGCATATACGTTCATTACTAACAGAGCCAAAATAATAGTCACAATTAGTAGTCAAAGTTGGTGGATTTAACGAGAACGGTTATGATATATATTTTTTTATTTTTCGTAAAAAAAAATTTACCCAGACACGATGCAATATATCATGGTGAGATCATGAAATCATTCGATATCGAATGAACACTTTGATACCGTATATTTAACGTCGATGCAACACTGCATATACGTTCATTATTAACAGAGATAAATAATAGTCAAAATTAGTAGTCAAAGTTGGTGGATTTAACGAGAACGGTCATGAATATATTTTTTGAAAAAAAATTTACGTGTTTATTTTTCGTAAATTTTTATAACCCATACGACCATTCGATGTCGAATGAACACTTTGATATCGTATATTTAACGTCGATGCAACACTGCATGTCCATTATATATTAAAAGAGTAAAAAAAAAGTCAAAGTGGACAGTCAAACTTGGTAGGCTGCTATTAATTCAATGTTAATTGTATAATTACCATCTTATCCCTAGTGTTATATTATAATATAATGGTTTAGATTGGTTCTATGGTTCTGCACTAAATTAAGGTTCTGCAATGATCCCAACCCTATATATATATATATATATATATATATATATATATATATATATATATATATATATATATATATATATATATATATATATACAAGCTTTAAACAAATAGAGATAAACTTTAGTGGGTTCATTGCATTAGATTTATTGTATTTTCATGTTTTATATATACAAGCTTCATTAGGTTCATTGCATTTATAAGCTTTAATATACACAAGATTTATTAGATTGATCACATTCAAACTATGTATATAAGTCATCTGTAACATGCAAAAGTTTTAATTGATGCTAATTTGTCAAATTTTTATTGATGCTCGCAGTGCTTGTCATTGAATAATGCTTAAATGATCCTCATTCTACATACGTAACTCAAACTCTTGTTCAGGTTTAGTATATTAATATAATTGAGTGTATATATGTATCCAATGAAGAAGAAAATGAATTTTGTAGGTTCACAGAATTTAACAATATTTGGTGTGTATAATATATGTATGGTCCTACAAAGCACATGCTAGTGTTTATCGCCCCCAACAACATACATGTAATGTTTTATTGTTTTTGGTCTCCTTCCTTCAACGACGTCGTCACATCAGATACGATAATACGTCTTTACCATTTTTATTTAATACATGATACACTAGAAGTTTTAACAAAACAAAACAAAAAAAAAAAAACCCATCGTGCATTCAAAAATTATGGACTCAGAACCAACCGTAGCCGATGAATTTGATGCATAATACCGTTTTGATGATGCACCAAAAACGTTTCTTTATTCATCGCTCATCATCAACGATTCTTATTCATTTAAACATTGATCGAATGATTTAAACACCGCAACCAATTCCTCATTTATCATAAACATTGAAATATTTGATCGTACGGACTATTTATAATTAACTCATCATGATCATTGAAAATTTCATAATCCATTAATTTCAATTTTTAATTTATGGAATAAAGTATATTGAGTTTTCAAAAACTACCCTTATGTTGCGTCTGGTTGAGAGAATCAAAAAGAAATAAAATAAGAATAAAATCAATTGTTTTTTGTATAATGAAATTTGAAAATACAATAATCATATATGATTGTTGTAATTTTCTTTCTCTAATTATAACTTCTACCTTAATGAACAGATGTATCAAGATCCCTTGTTGTGTACGGTGGTTCTTCGTGCCTATAAAAAAAAGTCCAAGGTTTTGGTTCTAAAGTAGTTCAAATCAAATGTACCTTAAGTAGTTGATTATTTTTTCTTTCTTTCTTTAGAGTGTAGAAAAACGTGTGTCATAATTTTGGAGAGTGCAGGGTGTAATTAGGGTGACTTGAGATATTAGTCTATGTGATTGTAAAAATTATCATAAACTGGAGTATTCTCTCGGAAGGCCCTTGGCTTTTCTCCTTATTTGAAGTTTTTGATGTATATTTTTGTTTTCAAGTTTCTTTATTTATTGTTATTGGACGATTTATCTGGAATCCTAGAAACCATCTTCCTAACATATGTCCCATATCATTTAATAAGTGTACGTAGAAAATAGATTTTAAAGATTGTCTTGCTTGTTGAAACATCTCCTTCATGAATGATTACATTGTTGTATATATACTACAATAATTATGGCATTTATTTGTAGTTTTCGACTGTTTTTATGTCACAACACGTGTCTTATCATAACATTTGACATAAAGATTGTTGCTTATATATCAAATCACTCTACACTTGAATAATTCAGGGTTATCCAAAGATATAATGGTGTTCGAGGAACATCCGAGCTGTATCTTAAATTTTAAGTTGCACAATGTATTAAATGATTGTGCTATATCATTAGAACATTGGCATGCACCATGCATAAAAGACGTAACAGGACTTGTAATGACGATTACAAATACATAATTAATAAAAAAAAATTAGCGAAAAAAATAGACGTAAGAGCCAGGGGCTACTTCATTGTCAATAGTGGTTGGAAACTAAAAACTGGTTCCATAAAGATATTTGGAAATATCAAATGTTTTATATACATATAGTAATATAATAACTTATATGATGTATAATAATGGTGTGTAAACGTAAATAATCACTTATTAACGTATACAATCCAAACACTTTAAACCGATTATTTGTGTTATTGTAACGTAATAAGCTAATAATCACGTTCATAACGCAAAACCAAACATCCTCTAAATGTAATGATTAATCTTATAAATGATAATATTAAGTAGTATTGATACTATGATTTCAAAAAGAAGAATTTATGCCGTTTTATGTAAAAAAATTTGGTTTACCCCTCATAAAAAATTACTATAAATGAAATTATAATTTAAAAGATGATAATTCATTTTGTTTTAATAATAATGAATCATTTTGTAATAGAAGAAAGGATGTGTTAACGCGTAAAGTGGGCCCAGAATCTAAGAAGCCTGCGCGGTCCAGTTCGGGCCGCTGGTTAAGCCCTGAAATTCTATCTCCCACATGCAACGTCTTTATCGCTTATCACTTGGATCAACATGCATATTACCAATTTAATCACTTGCCTCATTTTTTTTTTTTTCCTTTTTAAAAAAAAAATGTAAATAAATAAGTAACAACTAACATATGTCAATAGAGAAGACGAGTTTGGAACTAGTACCGTCCCGACTCCTGTTTCTTGATGGAGTTTATCGTCGTTTTTTTAATGGAGTGCCGAGTGCATCATTGTTTATGATTTAATGTTAAACTCGAAGATGATGATGATGATTTGATGGAGCGTATATGGATGTTTTTTAAAAGAATAATGTAGATAGTTTTTAAATTTAGAATTGTATTAATTATGATATAGTCAAATTTATATATAGAAATAATAAAATTTCAAATTTAAAATTATTATGTACCGAAATTACCATTGTGCATTTTCTTTTAAATCATCATGATGCGTTAATCTAAAGACCCTTGTTTTTTAAATCATGTTTTACATGGATAAATAGAATGTACAATAATGAATGTAAAATAAAAAATAAAAATTCATATTAACAAGTTACTAGCGAAATGGAATTTATATAGTTTTTACAGCTAATATGCTAATGACATGGTATTTTTTTCTTTATGTTTTATAAACTAGTCTATTAACCATATGTAGTATATGTAACAATATTTAAAAAAAATCCAAATTTATATTATAATTCTTAGTTAATGATAAATATAATGATTATTTTTTATTTATTATATCATATTTATAGTAATAAAGAAGAAGAATAATAAACATTAATATACATATAAGTTTAAATTT
Organism: Centrapalus pauciflorus; assembly: GCA_020465985.1. Lineage (NCBI taxonomy): Eukaryota > Viridiplantae > Streptophyta > Magnoliopsida > Asterales > Asteraceae > Centrapalus > Centrapalus pauciflorus. The sequence goes on along the minus strand of JAANYP010009146.1, from coordinate 3,026 downwards.
GAATTTTATACATTCAAAGTCTAAGATTTCAAAATTAATTTTTTTAAATCAACTTTAGTTGTATTGGTTATTTTTTAGATTTATTTATTTCATTTCAAAAATCATAGATACATAGATGTTAGACCTATTTAATTTAATTAGAACTAAAAATCAAAAAGTAAAAGACATGCATCAACAATAAGACAGGATAAGTTTTCATTTAGTTCTTATTTTTTATATTTATAAATATATATAGGTTATACTGATTTTTAGTTTTTTAATTACATTTAGTGTAATATTCTTTGACAAATGTTTAGGTTAACTTTTCTATTAGTCCACAATAATCATGATGTTATTGATTTTGGTATCTTAGATTTTCTATAAACAAAAGCTGATTTGACTGGTTTATTTTTATATAAATAATATCATATAACTCGTTATAGATAGCTTTATCATAAAACATTTTTGTCCTAAGAACACGAATATTGATTGAAAAGGTAACTCAAATATGAGATAGATTAATGATTAATCAAATAATTAATTATTACTTTGTAGAACCAGAAAACTTGTATGTAGCATACTTGTAATATAGCTCTATTTTTATTTTTTCAAATTCTTAATTTTGATATATAGATCATTGATAAGTGACTTATTCTCAACCAGTCTGACAAATTAAATGGACAACACACATTCCCCGTCTTTAATTTTTATTAATCATACACTTCTTTCTCACACATGTATTTTTTAATGACGTAAGATCGACTGATTAATGTGTGTGTGTAAATATAAAAGGTCATACTAAAATTATTTTGCTAAAGAAATATATATTTTTAAATTAAAATGTCAAACTTCATAGTTCATATTAATAAACCTTAATGTAAACAAACGTATAAAAGGAGACTTTTCAGTTTTGTGAGAGTCCAGCTACGGCCCAAGAGTTTTGGTTAAACTCCTGTTATACGTTTCGTTAATGCTGGCTTTTAAGACGCGGTTTTCCTTGCTGGAATAAGAATTTTAATTCGACACAATATAAAATTTATGTAGTATTTTTTTTTTTTTTGGTACAGCAGAACGCACACGTTCATCTTTGTTCACAATGAGACTAAAACTCTCAACTTTAGGAATTACCTTATCACCTGGTACTGCTGAGCTAAAAGCTCTTTGGTAAATTATGTAAAAAAATTTGTAGAACTATATTTATACATTTACATCTTATCTTTATCATTTCTATATTGTTTGTTTACCAATATATTACATGGGATATGTTTGAAAATAAACAATATAAAATATTTTTTGATTAGATAGATAAGTAAACATAATATAAGAGTTAAATTAAACTTAGATTAGATTGATTATAAAATTATAAGAAATAAATATACTGTGTTAGGAAGGCAGGTACCATTTTTCTTTATTATAATATTTTTTTTTAACTAAATGCTTATCTCATAATTTCTAGAGTAAATTACAGAAATGATCTATGTGGTTTGCTCAAAATTATGAAAATGGTCTCTGGTCTTTAAAAATTGCATAAATTGTCTCTCAAAACACTATTTACTTGCAGAAATGGTCCCTCTATCTATTGAATTTTTCTAAATGATGATTTTGCCCTTATTATCAAAATCAGTTTTGGTCCCTATAATATATAATTAGTATTGGTTTTAGTCATTTTTATAATTTTTTGTTTCTGGTTTTGAATTTTAAATGCTAATTTAACAAAATGAGATTTAATTATTTATTTAAATAATTAATTTTAATTCTTTTTTATATATTCAATTTATTTATTTACATATCACTTGTTAAAATATTTATACGTTTTTAAATTTTTATACGTTGTCAACTAACTATTTCATTACGTTATCATATTTTGATTTGATTATAATTTTATAAAAAATATATAAATCTAGGGTTTTATTTGTTTTGATTAAAATAGTTTGTTATGTTAATACATTTCAATTTGAATTAGTCTTTTTTTTCGTTTTGATTTACATATTTGCTACGTTTAAAACTTAGTATTTTAGTTGTTCTATTCTAATTATTTTTTATATTAATACATTTTGATTTAATTATAATTTTTAATAAAACTATGTCGACTTGACATTTTATTCGTTTTGATTTAAATATATTTTAGTGTTAATGCATTTCAATTAATTATAACTTCTAAAGATAATATATAAACTTAGCGTTTTATTTGTTTTTTGCTTAAATATTTTATCACGTTAATACCTATCGATTTAATTGTAATTTTTAGCGTTTTGGTTTGTATATTTCTTTATATACGTTTTGGTTTGTATATTTTGTTTATATGTCTTGAAACGCATATATATATATATATACACACACACACACACATACGTATATAAGTTTTGAATAAAACGTATATATGTTTCGTTACATACGTTTCGAAACCTATATCATGAAATACACAAACCAAATCATATAGAAAGAAACATACAAACACAAACAGTAAAAGCTATAATCAAATCTATAGGTATTAACGTGACAAAATATTTACGCAAAAACAAATAAAATGCTAAGTTTATATATATTTTTAAAAATTTATAGTTAAAATGAAACGTATTAAAACAAAAAAAAAAATATTTAAATCAAAACGTATCAAATGTCAAGTCGACATAGTTTTCTTAAAAGCTACAATTAACTCAAAACGTGTTAATGTAACAACATATTTAGAATGGAACAAACAAAATACTAAGTTTAACTGAAACGGATTAATGTAGCAAAATATGTGAATCAAAACGAAAAAAAAAACAAAATTTAATTTGAAATGTATTAATGTAACAAAATATCTTAATCAAAACAAATAAATCATGGATTTATATATTTTTTGTGAAATTATAATTAAATCAAAATATGTTAACACAATGAAATTGTTAGTTGGCAACGTATAAAAATATATAAATATAAATATGCTAAAAAATGAAATGTAAAATAAATAAATTGAATATATAAAAGAGAAGTAAATTAAACTAATTAAATAAAATAATTAAGTCATAATTTTATTAAATTAACATTTAAAATTCAAAAACAAA